>LFJQ01000254.1:0-40377 GCA_001182835.1 Oropetium thomaeum | reverse complement strand
AAATCATTTTTTAACGGAGCTGCCGTACCGCCGCAGCGGCCAACCCACGCGCCGCGGCAGACGCCGGCTCACAGTCGCCGCCCAATCGATGCAAGGCATTCCTCTCCCGCCTCTCCCTCTTGTTCCTCTCTTCCGCGGCCTTCCCTCATCGTGCACAGCACTGCCGCCCCGCGCCCCCAATCGTCGTCGCCACTCCTCTGCTCCCGACCGTCCGCAAGCGCCAATTGGCGATACTCCTTTTTCTCTCCCTCCCACACACATGATAAAGGCGGGAGCAGCAGCAGCAGCACTCCCTCTGCTTCTCTATTGCCGCGGACGATACACTGCTCACAGCCTCCTTCTTCTTCTTCTTCTTCTTCCTCTCTTTCTTCCTCTGTTCCTCCTCCCTGCCGAGCACACAGGCCAAGCAGCAGGGGCAGCGAAACCAGCGCTGGTCACTGCCGCACCACCTACGCTAGCAACCGTCGATTGCCTGCGCCAGCAACCGCCCCTTTCCGTGCAGCAAACCAACCACTGCCATTCTTCTTTTCTCTCTGCTCCTCCCTGCCGCTTCCCCTCCTCTCTTTCATCCTTCTCACCGAACGACGAGCAGATCGTGGTGTCAACAGCTATTCCCCTCTAAAACCTTGCCGAATCCTGATCAAATCGATGTGCCAACAACCCATTCTTGCTCCACACCAACGCACGCAGCCCTCAATCAACTGATTCGCCAAATTTCGGGAAGAATTGAACTCGCCGTTGCCGGTTCATGTGGACACCGCACGGGTGCACGGTGAGATCCATGTTCCGATTGATTCGAGGTCATGCGAGCTTGTCTTTCATCTTGCCCTTGCTCTCACGCAGCTCACGGAACTCTTGGTGGCCACAATTGATGTCCTTTCCGGCGAGAACGCCATCGCCGGGGACGCCCACGCTTCGGCCGTCGTCGCCAAGAGAGAGGGTGACATTCCCGTGGCCATGTTGCGTGATGCCGAGCACCCCGATGAGGAGGCGAAGCTTTAGGGCAAGGGTTCAGAGCTTCCCGTCGTCCCCGCGCCTCGCCGGACACCGAGTTCTGCCGCCGCTCGACGTTGCGTTGCTCCGGTGAGAACCCCACGTCAAAACCTTGCCCTTAGTTTTCTCTGGGTCACGAGCTGTGTACCGGTGCCCTCCCCGAGCCTCCTCAGCCACGGCAAGGCAGTGCGGACGCGCGCCATTGTGCTCCAGCGAAGCTAGGGCAAGTGCCCTATTAGGGTTCTTCAAAAAGGGATTTTCTTTTATTAGTTAAAATGGCAAAAAATTCAATAATTCATAGACAAGCAAAAATAATTCACACAAATGTGATTCCAAAGGTTCTGAACTCAGTGAAAAATTTACTTTTCTCGAAAAATATAAAACACACATCTTTCAAAAATAATTATTTTGGGCTTTATCTAAATGGCTAAAAACTCAAGAATTCATACAACATTTGTAGGATGATCAGGAAAAGGGGGGTTGAGTCCAATTGCTATGACTTTTTACTAATCTATGTTGGTAGTAAAAATATTGAGCATAATTGTTTGTAACATATAATTTTCAACACTAACACAAGTGCTAAATTACTGGGTAATTATATAATAAACTCCTAAGTTAAAAAAACTCATGGGTGAGTGTGAAATGTTTTCAATAAATTTTCCCTCGCCCCATTTCTAACCCTAACATGGAATTGGTTACATACTAGTAAGTAGTGAAGTTCATAAGTAACCAGCCATTTACATTGAAAACCATGACTTGCTAAAAAAACTAAATCAAGTATTTTCTAATCCCATGAAAAATTCCAGAAAAACAATGAAATTTATGGAACATTATAAATGAGTCATAATAAAATACCAACACAAAACCGTAACCCTTTATAGGAGTAAGTGCATAAGAAATTGTCGGGCCAATCAAGTAATTTATAACTAGTCCTTAATATTTAGTACCACTACTACTTAATGATTAAATAATGTAGTTGCTAAATAAAAAGTAAAATTTATATGCGATAGTCATAACTAGGTTCCTGGCTTAATTCATAATCCTAAAGTCAAAAATGGGTGACATGTTAGTTGAACGCTTGATTTAAAAAGTTGCTGAAGTAGTTAGATATTAAGTATATACTAATATTAACCTCGTAGTTAAAATTATATTATTCTAACTAAGGCGAGAATCCAAAAGATTCATAAGTAATTAATTAAACTAACAAATAAACTTAAGCTAGACTCTTGACCAGCATTAATTATCTCTAAATAATATAAGTAATCTAAGTAATACTAGTTCCCTAAAGTGTATTACCATGATAGTGACCTAACTTAATAAAAATTTCAATTTCATCATTTCCTGGACTATTTTCTAAAATGCCAAACAAATCACAGAAAAATCCAAAAATACCAAACTAAAATTTTTTAGAACCCCCATTAAAAAGAATAATTTTCTTGTAAAGCAATTTTTCAAAAACGACTAGGGATTTCCTGCAATAATTAGAATACTCTTTTCTTTTTTTGAATTTTAATTTAAGTTCTAAAGTAATTCTAGGGCTAATATTTGATCTACAAGTACAGCATGACCGTAGAAATCTTCTGGAGTTTTGTGGGATTTTTCAACCAAAACATGCGTACATCCCTTTAAAAATACTCCAATCTGCCTAGTTAAATTATCATTTTCTAAACTACACTGTAAAATTCATCCAAAAGGGTAGACCCAAAAGCTGTTTTAGCTTTGGTGCTCATGAGTAACCATATAAAACTTCATAATTTTATTCTAAGGTTATAATATTGCTTTCTAATTTTATAAGGTTTAATAACAGAAATTTTGATGAATTTTTAGAAAATCTAGAAACTTTATCTAGGCCTCAACCAAAGTTCAAAATGCCTATTTCAGAGAGTGCTATCAATTAAAAATAATCTTGAGGTATAATTAAAAGTTTTATTTTTAACCCTAGGTTAATAGTCGAAGTTGTTAAATAATTATTAATCCAGGAAAAATGTCGAATTAACATTAATCAAAGTTAAAATTCTTAATTTTAAAATATGCCAAGAAAAAGTCATCTCCCGGAAAGGAAATGAGAAGTTTCATTATAACCGTCATCATGAAATCAAAACCTAATATCGACGGCGTCGAGTAATTAGGGTTAACCCTAATTCTAGGCATCGTCGGTCGAAACCCTAGAATTAATCTTTAATAAAAGCATTAGGACTATTTTCTTTTAAACTTATCTTAATCATAATGTATCACGTAGATTCTGAAGCGCACGAAGTAGCTGCAGAGCCCGATTCCTTGATTCCCGCCGGAGAAGTCAACAACAGCTCCGAAGAACCAGGCAAGTCCTGGTGCACAACCGATATTTAAAATTTTTAATTTTATAACTCAGTGTGTCTTGTTTGTGTATTAAGTGCTAGGAGTTGATTGAAAACCCTAGTTGCATTTGTTTCTATAGGAAACCCTAACGGTAGCTGGTATAGATACCCCTTAGCCTAGTAGATGCAACGTCGAACCTACCCTACGGTGTCTGAATCGGAGGCGATCTGGGGTGGGCAGCGTGGGAACTCCGCAGAAACCGTCTGGGACGTGTTGTCTGGTGAGATGCGGCGCTGCTAAGGCAGGCGTAGGACGGAATTGACGTTGTAGGAGCTGGTGCGAATGGTTGCCACGCGCGGTCTGGGACGCGCACGTGTCGTATGATTAGGTTGACCCTACAGAGGTATAAAAAATCGGTTCGAATCGCTGTCGCTCTCAGCTATGAGTTTACTTGAACTCTCTGTCACATTTTAGTAAATAAGTAGAGATACAATGAGGATGATGCTTTGATCATTACTATTACTTTGTTACTTCTATTATGCCTGATTAGTTCAGTGCTAATTAAAGTTACATTTTAATCACTTAACCTGTGCTAAAATTTGACCAAGAGTAGTACAGGCTTGCGAGCCCGTTTTTGCAAGTAAACCCATCCTAGTCAGCCTTCATGTTTAGGAGTCGGTTATAGTCAGCCATGTTGACGAGTAAGCCTTGTTGAGCTTCTTAGAAGCTCACACGTTAGCGATATGTGGTTTTCAGGCGCCGATGTGCAGAACCAGGATGATAGCATCCACCAGGAGGAGTCGCACCCCGAGGTTGGGAACCTCCAGTGGGAACTGTGCGAGTCGCCATAGTAACATTGAAGTGGCCAGTAGCATGACGTCCCTGGGCACGGTGCATGCTTTTGCTTAAAGTATGAGTGTTGGATTCTGTAAACGATCGAGTCTTCCGCTGTTACGTTTTCAAAACTTTATTTGCGCACTCTGAATCATTTGTAAGACTTAAGTTTCAACCTATGAATTAATGTTGTATTAATTTCTCTCTCCTTGTAAATTATTACTGTTTATTCCTGCCTGTGTTGTATCGTGTGTATGCTCGCTTCGCCGAGCGTTGCCCAACAGGATCCTGGCTCATCAACGACTGCGGAGCCGTCTCGAAAAGAGGTTTTCTGAGCGGGTCCGCGTCAGGTTATATGAGAATTTAATGGTTTTGTAAAACTCAGATGGAATTTGTACCGAATGCCAAACACTTTTGGGTACTGGGACCCAAAACACCTTTTTTTTTCAAAAAATGCCCAAAAATTCGTTAAATTTCTTTGGGGCTTATGTGAAATTTTTTAAAAACAATTTGCCATTGGATCATGCCATTGTATCGTGTGTACGCTCGCTTCGCCGAGTGTTGCCCAACAGGATCCTGGCTCATCAACTACTGCCGGATCCATCCCGAAAAGAGGTTTTCTGGGCGGGTCCGCGTCACATTGTATCTCAACCTATTTACTGGAATGTGACAGACAGTTCAAGTAAGCTCATAGCTGAGAGCGACAGCGCTTCGAACCGATTTTTATACCTCTATAGGGTTAACCTGATTGTACGACACGTGCGTGTCCCAGACTCGCAAGTGGCAACCGTTCACACCAGCTCCTGCAACGTCAATTCCCTCCTACGCCTGCCTTAGTAGCGCCGCATCCCACCAGACAACACGTCCCAGACGGTTTCTGTGGAGTTCCCACGCTGCCCGCCCCAGGTCGCCTTCGATTCAGACACCGTAGGGCAGGTTCGACATTGCAATCACTAGGCTACGTAGGTTTACTGGGGCCTATAACACCCAGCATACGATCAGTACATTCAATACTTGTCCAGCTGTGCCACACGGATCAGACCAGACTACGGTCACCCTAGTGCTCGACCAGTCGCCAACCTACTTGTACCCGGTCTGACCCTCAATCTTTTATCTTCCTTACTTATTCACAATCATGTGGCACATCTCATGTAATAGTTTCAGTCAATATCCTATCAATCGCGAGCAGCGTCCACTCTGCTCGACTTCTACCGGCAACTATCTGCTAAGCATAGCAACACTAAGGGTATCTATACCAGCTACCGTTAAGGTTCATGTGGAAACAAATGCAGCTATGATTTCAATCAACTCCTAGCACTTAATGCACAAACAAGACATACTGAGTTATAAAAGAAAATTTTAAACATCGGTTGTGCACCGGAGCTTGCCTGGTTCTCCGGAGTTGTGGTTGACCTATTCTGTGGAAATCGAAGAACCGGGATATGCAGCTACCTCGTGCGCTTTATAATCTACATGATGCAGTATAATTAAGATAAGTTTAATGAAAAGAGTCATTGCTTTTACCAATAGTAATCTAGCGTTTCGATCGGCGATGCCTAGAATTAGGGTTAACCCTAATTACTCGACGTCGTGGATTTATTTTAATTTTTAATCTATGAATGAGGTTTAAGGAAATCTATTCACAATCCCATGAGGTGACTTTTAGTTGGCATGTTCTGAAAGTCAAAAATTTCAACCTTAGTTAAGGTTAATTCGGCATTTTTGATCGGTTAAAAATTATTTAATATCTTCGACTATTAACCTAGGTTTAAAATAAAATTTTTAATTACACCACACGATTATTTTTAGCTGATAGCACTCTCTAATTAGGAATTTTGAGCTTGGTTGAGGCCTAGATAAATTCTATCTTTTATAAAATTTATCAAATTTCTGTTATTAAACCTTATAAAATCGGAAAGGCAATAGTAAACCTTAGAATAAAATTATGAAATGTTATGTGGGATCTCATGAGAACCAAAGCTAAAACTTTGCTTTGGGTCTAATCTTTTGCATGACTTGTACAATGTATTTTAGAAAATGGTACTTAACTAGGCAGATTGGGTATTTAAAAGGTTGTATGCAACTTTTTGGTCCTAACATCTCATAAATTCCAGAGGGTGTCTATTGCCATGCTGTACTTGTAGATCAAATCTTACTCCTAGCACGGCTCTAGAATTTAAACTAAATTCAAAAAGACAAGAGTATTTTAACTATTCTATAAACTTTTGGCCGTTTTCTAAAAAGTGCTTCAACAGAAAATTAGTCCATTTCATGAGGTTCCTAAAAAATTTTTATTTGCTATTTTGGATTTTTTCGTGAATTGCTAGAGAATTTACAAGGCAGAGCAAATAATAGGGAAATAAAAAGAAAAGGGAAAATAGGGGAGGTTTCTCCGGCGAGCTCCGGCGGCCATTTCCCGGCGATGGGGTGGTCGCCGGCTGGGGAACCTTGGCTTTCCTTGATCTATATGACACGGTGATCCTCGCAACACGACGATGACTAGGTTTTTGCACGGGAAAGGGGGGCTCACCATGGGAGTGGTGATGGTGGCGGCGGCGAGAAATTCCGGCGAGGGGAGCTCGAATCTGGAGGGCTGTGGGCGTTGTGAGCTGCACGGGGAGGGAAGGAAGGGATTAGTCGAGGAACATAGGGTGGAGGAGTTCGGAATGGAGTTCACCGTGCGGGTGAGCCGGCAATGGCGGGCGACGGCCGGGAGCAATGGAGAAGAGAAACTTTGCGCGTGGGGAAGGGAAAGGAAGAAGGGAGAGTGGGGAGGGAAAGTGCGCCATTTAACGGAGGCCTCGGAGTATGGAAGTAGGGGGAGCAAGGGGCATGGCGGCCATGCCCCGGTATGGCCGGCGCGGGCTCCCGGGCGGCGCGGGGGAGTAGAGAGAGAGAGAGAGAGAGAGAGAGAGAGGGAGCAAGGAGATGGCGCGGGACGTGAGAATTGAAGCGGTGACGTGCAAACAATGGCCGTGTCGGCAGGGGCGTCCTGCCTCCTGTGGCGGGCGGCGGCACTGTGCCGCCCCTGCCGGCTTCAAACATTTTTTTTGACTGTTCTACTATTGGTTAAGCTGGAATCCAATGTAATTGAAAGGCATGCTTCCCGAGTTCAAAGAATTTTGAAAAGTTTTGTGTAGGCTCAATAATTTATTTGGAGCAATTTTTATTTAGGGTTCAAGTCATGATTGGCTTCTAAAAATTCTTGAATTTCCAAGATGATTTTGGATTGTGCGAATTTTTAAGAGGTCTAATCCTTTCCAAAAATTTTGAATAATCCCCAAATTCTGTTTTGAAGTGTACTTAATTGTTATGCAAAACCATGGCTAGGGTTTTATGAAATTATGACAGTCATGAGTTAGGGTTTAGATTTAATTCCTGTTACCAGGATTCCGACACTATTAGTGGAATTCTTTCTGAACTTAGCTGTAGTGTTCTGTTGTCTGTCAAAGTTTTCATGGTGTTCCTTTAAAGTATTTCAAGTGACATTTATTTTTACTTCTAGTGTAATTTTGCTTTTAAGTGTGTTAATTGCAAATTAGAGTTTTAGTGTGTCGATTGATTACCTGGTGACACTGGGGTGTCACACCTCCGCCCACTTTGTTTTTCCACGACCAGAACCTTTGTGTCCACTGAAAACAATGGCTGGGCAGGAAAGAAGCTGCCGTCAGTCTTGCCTCCACCACCTCCTCGTCACCTTCAATCTCTCCAGGGAGATAACCCCGGTCAAGGACATCGTGCCCTTCCATCACAATATCCCTGCATTCGTCGAACCATTGGAGGCCTACCACCAATGGAGGTCGACAAGCCACGCAGCGTCAGCGGCACACCCGCGCGTCCGCACGAATCGCCCTTGAAGGCCAAGTGCCAGCACGCTCGCTCCTCAAGTCCATACCAGCGCCCGACCACTAGGAAGATCAGCGTCAAGGCCACCAATGCGTTCGTCCGCCCCTTCTTCCAGGCGAGAAGTACTTGGGCACCCTCACAAGGAAGGATGGGGAGCGTTCCAGTACAACTACTCCTCCCCGGGCTCCCGTGACGTCATTGGTGGAGGGTCACCATTACTGGTCCGTGAGGGCCAAGTAAGTGGAAGGACATTGGCCTGCTGCACAAGGTGTACCTGTCAGAGTCTTCCCCTGGGAAGATTAGGAGGCACCAATCACCGCCTGGATAGTTCGAGGGCATGTCGCAAACCGTCCGATAAAATCGTACGGTTGCTCATCCAGGATCAATTGGGGTGCCACTTGTAGAATAAGCGATCATACAGTATAATAATTAACGAGAACACGCAAAACATGATTAAAAGGGTACATTCATTCTTAATATTACATCATTGGTTTAGAAGTTTAAAGTGCGGAAGCGTAGTTTTGAAAACAAAGCGCGAGACAACGAAAACTAATATTAACAACTCGACGATACAATTAAGCACCTCAGCCCTACGGTGCTTAATCTTCATGGGCCGGAGAAGCCGGAACCCACTCGAAGCTCCACTTGGAGGGTGCTTCCCCTTCCCAACCATCAAAGCCAAGGGAGCCAAGTTAGAGGGATCACCTACAAAAACAATTAATCCACAACCCTGAGCAACTAATACTCAGGAAGACTTACCCGTTAATATGGCCATCTAATGGCCGACTCCTAAAATGTAGGAAGTATTGAGGAAGTTAACCTTGGATTGCAAAAACCGCCTACTAGTCGTCTTTTAAATTTTAGCCAAGTTAACAGGGTTTCTTATTACAACTAAGTGTTGCACCTATACTAAACAAACAAGATTTCAGCACAACAAGATTAGGGATTAAGCCAGCAATTTTCATCAACTTCCTACTTATTATATCGCTGCGGCAGATAGGAGCAAGTGGTGCTCTTAACCATGAGGGACGGCAATTATAATTGATTTAAATCCTGTAGAAAAAACCTGATTGACACGACACGTGCACACTCGAATGAGTCACACGTGGCTACCTTTCACACATCGTGACAGAGTTGGTCCAACTCCATCTCTCCAAGGACATGGTCCTCCAGGCGATGCCTTGCATCCCTGTACGGCTCCAAGACTTTCCCACTAGCACAAGCCCAAGAAACCAAAAATACGAATCCATCCACCATGACGGTCCATTCACCCGGAAAAAGAGATGGCTAATTGTCCAACCAAGCACCATGAGCTACGTCGGTCTCCTGGTTCCATCTACCAGTATGCACTCGGTACACAACTCAAACTTGACCAATGCAACCGCACCCGATAGGGTTCTCAAGTTGTAACTATATGTCCCCTCACATTCCTCAGATTTTCCTTTCCTGATTAAACATGAGTAGTCTCCATACTACTCATATTCTACCATTCCTATCTTTAATGTAAGAAGTCTATCGCGAGGGCTCTAGCAAAACAACCCATAGGAAATCCTATCAAGTCATGCAACTAGGTTTCACTGCAATTTCCTCGAAATTTAATGCACAAGCAATTCCTACACACATAGTAATAAAAATAATCTTGTAAAACATAGGTGTGCACCGGGGCTTGCCTTGGTCTGCGGAGAGGTCAGCACACTCAAGAGAAGGTTAGTTTCTGCAGGCGCCTCCTCCGAAATCACGTTCTCTGCCGGAATTTCGGAATCGGTCCCTATATGAGGAAAATGCAAATGTAAAAAGGTGATTGTCAAGACTTAGCAAATTAAATGATCATTCTTACATTTGCATGATGTCGGTGAAAAGAAGGATGCTCAGGACATTTTTTAAGTGCTGTTAATGTTTACTAGTTTAGTCTGAATTATTCCCTACATAACAATTAGT
Organism: Oropetium thomaeum; assembly: GCA_001182835.1. Lineage (NCBI taxonomy): Eukaryota > Viridiplantae > Streptophyta > Magnoliopsida > Poales > Poaceae > Oropetium > Oropetium thomaeum. The sequence continues at coordinate 30,468 of LFJQ01000254.1, read as the reverse complement.
GGGTGATTTAATCATGAATTAAATGGATGCAAGCAAATATAATTTGCTCAATTTCAGGAGGTTTCTGTACAAGGAATTTTTCTGCAAGGGAAACATAAGCTCAGGAACATTTGTACTAAGTTTGGTGATTTCATCATTAAAGGTTAAAAAGATGTTAATAAATGAATTTATATGTAGATTTTTAAGATCAATTTAATGAAACACAGAGTTACACACGTCAAATAATTTGTAAATTTTTGTGGTGTCAAGTTGTGCTAAAAGGGGCATACTGGCCAAAAATCAAGATTTTTAGGTGATTAAATTAGCCATAAAAATTCTATGATAGTTTTACTTATAAAAATTATTGTGCCCAAAAATTTTCTTAACATAAAGATATGAGTGCTCCAGGTGATATTCCTGACCAAAAGGAATCCAACAATTTTTAGTTTGCATTTTTCTGAGCAATATTCGATTTTTGGTGGATTTTACAAGTTCTAGAGATTTCTGGTAAATGAGTAATATTTGAAACCGAGCCGGGCCCACATGGCAGCGACACAGGACAGGGAGGCGGCGCACAGGCGGATGCAACCAAGGGCGCACCATGCTAAGCGTGACTCGGGGAGCAAATTGGTCAAGGGGCGCCAGCAGAGCTCACCGGAGCTTGGCCGGCGGCGATCGACGGTGGCGGACGACGTTCGGCTTGTCTGGTGGGCAGGGAGGCCGACAGGGAGCGGCGTGAGCTTCGGTGGAGGTCGACGAAGCTGCTTGGCAAGGTCCAGGGTCGGAAGGATGGTCGGAGATGGCTCGGCGTCGGCGAGGTGGCGGCGCGGGTGAGCTCCGGCGTGCCCGTTCCGCATCCCTGCTCCACGGCGCATGGCGAGGTCAAGGAAAATAGAGAAGTCATGACGAGGGGGTTTCGCCGACACGTGGAATGAAACCGAAACTCACCGGCGGCGAGCTTCCGGTTGTCGACGGCGGTGGAGACCACGGCGGTGCTCCGAGGAGAAATTCACCGGTGTTTTCTAGTGTTTTTTTTTTTTGACCGGAGTCGGCAGGGGAGTCCCTACCTATTTTTCTTTTATATATAAAGGAAAAATTATGTACAGGCAGACGGTCCTAGACCGAAAGAAAGACCCTACAGAGTGTCTTAAACTATAAATTACATATTAAATCATCCAACAAAAGCTTGACTGAAGGCTTGGCTCTATAAGAAACCAGCTGTAGCTCTCTTTTCAATCCACCACGCCATCTATCAATTGAAGTCTGCTCGCCTTCAAAGATCAGTGCATTGTGCTGACACCAGATCGACCAGCACCCAAGGATTAGGACTTCTCTGAAAATTTTTGAATTATACGCACGTCTTCCTTCCAGCAACATGTTATCAGGTGGGAGATCTAATCGCCAATTTATACTTAGGAATGACCAACACTGAGTGCTGAACGGACACTCAAAAACAGATGCAGCAGAGTTTCTTCACAGCGCATCTGACATAGTACGCATTGATAGGAATCCAGGATCACAGTCTTGCGACGCAACAAGTTTCTGGTGTTTAGACGATCTCTCAGCAGTAACCAGAAGAAAAATTTCTGCCTGCTTTTGCAACATGAGTTCCACATCCATTTGAACCACGGGGATGCATTACAGGAACCCATTAGCTTTAGGTATGCATTTTTGCTTGAGTATGCTGATCCTCCCCACAGATAGCTCCAAACATCATTGGTTTCAAGAGCCAGAGTGAAAGATTGAAGTTTGGTGCTGAAGCGCAGACAATTGTTGCGAGGCAGTCCTCGAGAGCGGAAGCCAGAGAAGCTGTTCAACGTCCTGTTGTAGGAAAGCCTTGACAGATAGACTTTTGTTTCTGGCAAACGAATGAAGCTCAGGATATTGGAATTTTATGACACCCAAATCCCAAGAGTCACTCCAGAAGCTCACACTGACACCACTATGCACTGAACATTTGGCCACCATCATGAACTTGTCTGATAATCTAAGTACAGCCTTCCACCAAAAGGACCCCTTAGGCGGTGCTAAATGCGGAGGACTGCCCTTCTATACAAGTTCTGCCATGTGAGCTGTACCCAGGGCAGATTTTCCTTATTATAAATTTATGCAAAAATTTTGAGGAGCAGGGCAGTATTTTATGCTCTCAGATTAATAATTCACAGTCCACCCTGGTTTTTCGGTCGACAAGCCTTGTTCCAGGCCACCAAGCAAGAGCTTTTTTGTTTATATCACCACCATCCCATAAACAATGTTTCCTATATTTATCAATTTGTTCAATAACTGAGGCCGGCAGTTTCAGAGTACACATGTAAAGGTAGGCAGCGCCGATAAAACCGAGTTCACCATGAGAAGTCGTCCAGAATATGAGAGAAGTTTGTTTAAACCCATTAGCCTCCTTTCTATTCGTGTTAAGACAGGTATGAAATCTACCACTGTTGGCTTAGTGGCCCCGAGAGGCAGCCCTAAGTAAGTGAACGGCATTGATCCAACCTGACAGCCTATTGTGCTGGCGAGGTGTTCAGCTCTTTCAGAATTCATATTGATCGGAACCAGGAAGGACTTGCCATAGTTAACATGAAGGCCAGTTGAATCAGCGAATGTACGAAGGAGTCCTTTGAGAACCATCAGCTGTGTGGCATCGCCTGGGAGGATGACCAACGTGTCATTTGCCTACTGAACAATAGGAAAATCACCATGGAAGTCAGGCCCCAAAGGATGTTTTAACGTACCCATGTTAGCTGCCTTATTGACCACTGACTGAAGGAGATCAGCCGCCATAACAAACAACAATGGTGAAAGAGGATCCCCTTGCTGAACCCCTCGCTTACATTTGAAAGGTCTGCCTACCACACCATTTAGAAGCACTGAAGAGGAACCAGAAACAAGTATTTGTTTGATCCATGATATCCAGGTTGAGCTGAACCCTTTAGCCTGGAACATCGAGAGAATGGTATTATGTTCCACCTTATCAAAGGCCTTCTCGAAATTCAACTTCAGGATGACAATTTCCTTTTTGAATTTATGACAGAAATACAAGTATTGGTAAGCCCAGGCCAAGCAATCTTGGATGGTGCGGCCTTTGATAAAGCCATATTGATTAGTATGGACAACCGACAGAATAACACTTTGCAGCCTGTTCGCAATGATATTGGTGAGCAATTTGAGGGCAGAATTTAGCAGGGAAATGGGCCTATAATCATTTACTGTTTGGGGGCTAGCCTTCTTTGGGATAAGAGTGATGAGTGAGCCATTAATACTCGAAATGTCCAGGGAACCTGTTCCAAACTGCTCACACATCCGTTTAAAATCCGGGAGGATGAGATGCCAACATTTTTTCATGAAAGCTCCATTGAAACCATCAGGCCCAGGAGCATGATCACTTGGCGTGTCTTTGAGAGCTGCAAGAATTTCCTCCAAAGAGAAAGGTGTATCAAGCATTGGGAGTTGACAGGGCTGTATCAGACCCTCTAATTGAAACAGCATGCCAGTGAACTCAGAAACTCCTTAACGCTCTTTAAAAGAAGTCCAGAGAGCATTTGCTTTTAAGTTGTGATCTGTCACTTGGGAGCCATCCAGCAGAGTTAGTGAGGCAATGGTGTTGGTTCTATTTCGCATTGTTGCCATAGCTTGAAAGAACCTTGTGTTCTCATCCCCAAACTTAGCCCAGCGAATGGTTGAACTTTGCTTCCAATAAAGTCGCTTTGCCTCGAGTAATGACAGGAGATGACGCTGAAGAATGCGCCTGAAATTGCTTTCTATCCGTGACAAAAACATTGATTTTCCAGTCCATCTAGAAGGGCAATAACCCAACTGCAATTGCTGATATTTCTATTCAGTTTGGACAGCTGTTTGCTCCATGCTTTCAGACCCTTTCGTGTCTGTTTGAATTTCGCTGATAAGGTCTTGGCCGCATTTGCAAAGAAAGGAGTAGAATTCCAATGGAGGTCAACCACCGACAAGAAATCTGAGAACGCCATCCAGAAGTTCTCAAAACGAAAAATATTAGATCTTGGCGTTTCAGAACCTACTTTAACCAGAAACGGTATATGGTCTGATGCCGGCCTTGCCAAAGGAAGAACTGTAGTATCAGGGTATTGCAAGGTCCAAGAAGAAGACGTGAACACCCAGTCTAACTTCTCCAGAAGGGGGTTATCTTGCATGTTGCTCCATGTGTAATCTCTACCCTGAAAAGCAATATCCACAAGATCCAAGTGATGAATCAAATCATTAAATAACATCATATCATTATGACTTCCTCCAGGCCTATTTCTGTTTTCTGGACATCTGACGAGATTGAAATCTCCCATCAAAATCCAGTCCTCAAATTCAGAGCAATCAAAGTTATAGAGCCAAGATATAAACACTGCCCGTTCAGCACGGGAGCAGGGACCATAGATATTTGTGTGATGAAAACTCCTTCCAGTGTCTATAACAGTGAATTTGATAGTAATTGAGTAGGTGTTAATAAGAACCACTGAACCATTAAAGAGATTCCCATTCCAGACTGTTAAAAAACCACCAGAAGCCCCAAAAGAAGGGGAGAAGGCAAATTGATCCAGATTGCGATGACAAAAATGCTGTATATAAGAAGAGTCAAAGTGATCACGTTTTATTTCTTGTACATTGAGAATACCACACGAAGTCTCTGTGATTTTATTCCTGATGCAGTCCCATTTATCTTGGGAATTAATCCCACGCACATTCCAGCACAGCTAAGAAGATTTCTTGTATTAGCCATTAGAAACATTCATCAGTAGCGAGGGCACATTGCTATCCACTAGGAAGAGCAAGTAAGAATCCAGACAGAGAAGCTCACAATAAAGCGCACATGATTATAAAATAAGAGGTCTGTGGCCTATCGTTTAACAAGTCATGACATCCACTGATCGTACCAAAAGTATCAGCTAGCTGAAACAAAATAGACTGTCTGATGGAAACCAAAGAACTAACTGCTGCGGCACACAGCTGACACCAATAGAAACGACAACTGATTACATTAAACATAAGAGAGCTAGACATTGCTAATATCATCAGCATTCAGCATTTCCTCAGTCACAGCACCAGACTGCATCTGAATAAAGCCGGTGGCAATGGCTTGAATATTTTCCACTGACAGATAAGGGGGCGGATCATCACGGGTTCCCGCTGGCGCGGCTACAAACAGGGGCATCTGAACCTCATTTGACACCACAAGGGCCATATCCTCAGCATACGGAACCTCGACTGAAGGAGCTGCTGCCACCACCGCTGTCGATACCGTGCCTCTGAATTCCCCGGGGTGCAGCCGCTTGCTACGGCGGAGACAGGCAACATCCACTGGTGTGCGCGGCTTACGGGCACGCTTCTTGTGTCCAGCAACACCCTTGGAAGGAACCTTGTCGCCAAGCACTTCTATGTCAGCATCCGACGATTCCAGCTGACTCCCAGGCACAAGGTTTTGCTGCATCTCATCAGACGTATCAGAAGCAATTCTCAACAGACGCAAGAGAGTTTGGAAGTCATCAAAATAAGGAGGAAAACGGGTGTCCAGGTTAATGACGAACTGAGATAAAGAACTGAGATCAAAACCGACCCTAATCGGACAAGCAGGCCAACGTAATATCACCTGAGTGAGAAGAGGAGATGCAACTTTCATAGCAGGCGGGGGTGCAGGGTCAGACATGGACAGTGCAGCGAGCAGATTCTTCTGAGAAGAATGTGTTTCAAGGACAGAAGCTGTGAGCACCATCTCATCTATCACCTCATGAACATCACCAGGGTTCGCGATATCTGCCTCCACTGGAGAAGATGGGGCTATGCAGATGCACTTCTTGTGTCGGCGCCATTATCATCTCAGGGGTAACCTCATCTGTAAGGAGCACCGCCTGACTAGTAGGGATCTTGTCACCGAGGTTGTTATCAACAGAAGCTTGACTCACATGCGATTCTTCCGGCGGCGGCGCCTGACCGCCCCAAGGACCCATCCAACGAGGGGCCTCTGGTGGCATCGGGTGAGCGACACCATCTGCTGGTACTGGGTCTTCATCACCAAGAGCAGCCATGTCAATGCGGTCCAGAACGTAGAGGGGCACCGTCCACGATCGAACATAACGACCTGTGCCAGAAGAGACAACAATCTCTTCCGGAATGTGCCGGTCATCATGAACCACTGCCTTCACCACCACTCTAGACTGAACATCCGGCTCATGGATGTGCTTGAGGACACCAAAGCTTGCAAGAGCCTTTGCGAGAGCAGAAGAAGATCTAGCATCCAGAGGGTAGCCCAGCAGCATGAGCTAGACCTCCCTGTCCACCTCCACGTCCCTGGAGTTGGGACCCTCATCATGCCGTATGAAGGAGACACTGTAACCATGCACGTCGATCGGAGGTCCCCGGATGAAGCGGCGCTGCTCAAGCGACGATCTGAAGCTGACAAAAGCATCTCCAAAAGGCAAGGCTGGACTTCGACATCATAGACACCGAACTGATGCTGGAAAGCTCTCTGCAGGGCATGGGCCATGATGTTGAAATCACGTTTCGCCACGTGGGGGAAGAAGTTAGCAATGGCAGCATTCTCTGAAATTCTATCTGCATTGGGGATGGCAGGGAGGAAACAACGCGCACGCTCGGCAGGGCCGCGCACTATCTCCTGGATAACAAAACCTGGCGGAACATGAGGTTTGGGGTCAACGGCAAAGTTCGCCATAGGCGGCGGTGGTGGCGGTGGCGGCGAGGGCAGGGGAGAGGAGGGGCAGGATGTTTCTGTCGCAGGGGAAGATGAAACGTCTGGGCTGTTGCATCTTGGGGTGGCGATTTAATAGAAAGTTGGGCCGAGGAGACCAACTTCGCTTGGAAAGCGTTACGTGATTTGGCCTGATACAGGACTTTCCTTGTGTTTCCCAGAAAATTACGGCAGGTGCGTGCAACATGACCATAACCGAAACAAACCTTACATCGAACATCATTTTTGCAAAAGGCCACTTTATGGCCGGAAGCAAGGCAACGGAAATAACTGACCTGAGAGGGGTCCCGCCGGAGATAGCGCTCTTCAAGTTTGAAAATGAACCAGAGCTCCGGAAAAACCGATCATCCTTGGAGGAGCGAACATGCTTAGAACGATGAACGTGTTCTGGAAGATTGATTTGTCGGGGACGATCAATCGAACACTCGCAGCAAAATTCTTCTCAAAATAATCTGCCAGGAACTTGATCCGGCTAAAAGCACTTCGACGAGGGCTGACCTGAGGGAAATCTCCCATAGCAGGACGTGAGGAAATACCAGTTGAGGCTGCGGCAGCATAAGACTTTCGGGAATGACAGACCAGATGCCATTCACTGTCCTGGATGGAGTCCCAAATACGAAATTCCCTTTTCCAATCTGGACCACCGTTGCGCCACAATGTGAAATGCAGATCAAACAGCTTGCAACGAACAGATTTAAGATGATAAACCATCAGGCCAATATTTTTGGATGAAACCGTGAACATGAAACACCAATCCTGTAACCAAGAAACTCGGAAATCCGAAGCAACACCACCAAGACATGACTGAACAATCAAACTGACGGAATCCTCATTAAGACGGAGAGCTGATCGGCTAAAAGAGACAACCAGAAGAAAACCTGAGGCAGACGACAGAGGAGAGACAGAGGAACCAAACCGTGTTCGAACCAGATCCGCAAAGTTCAAACCAGGTTGAAAATCCAGATCCGAGAGGCCACCCACAATACTTCTTTGACTCCTCTTAGGAGTCAGCCTCACCTGTGCTTTCTAGTGTTGCGAGCTTGGAAAAAGGAAAAAGTGGTTCAGGAGGGAGTGGCGAGTGTTTGCGCACACGATGGAGGGGTTGGTTAGGGGCGGAGTGCGGCGGAGCGGTCGGTCGACGTGCGAGCTTGAGCGGCGGCCATGGCGGCGGTGCAGGGAGGAAGAAGGAGAGAAAATGGGCGGGGGAAACAAGAAGGGAGCCAGGGAAAAAGATAAGGCGCACGGAAATTGACTTGCGTGCGCGCGCTCGGTGATGATGGCCGGCAGGTTGCGCAAGGACGACGGACGGCAGCGAGCTGGCGAGCAGGAGCAGCGGCGCGCGTGGGAAGAATTCATGGTGCGCGTCGTCTAGCTGCTGTCTTGCTTGGCTAGGGCGCACGGTGATGTAGGGCGGCACGCTGTGATGATAGGCGGCTACGCCGGTAGGCGGCCGCGGCCGAAGGAATGCGTCAGCAGAGCTAGCAGTCGTGTGGAGGCAGCAGGTGCGTAGGCAGAGCCAGCAGAGGAAAAGGAAGAGAAAAAGAGAAAAGGAAGAAAGAGAGAGAGGGAGAGGAAATAAATTCGGTATTTTTGAGAAAATACTCTTCCCAAGGAAACTAGGATAAAAATTAAATTCCAAATGTTTGGGTCTCTACTAGACAAGATGAAATTTTTTTAGTGCAAAGAAGGATCGAGATTGAATTTGGATTTTATTTGCAACTTTGAACTCTTTATCATTTATTTAAGTATCTCTCACTAAACAATTATGTTCCCGATTCGGATAAACCTTAGAATTGTAGGCTTTTTATACCAACCATTCATCTTCTATTATTAGATTACATGAAAGATTAAGGTCTTATTTTCAATTAAATTTCCAAATTTAATCAATTAGCATTGAAATTGGAAACCTTCTAATTAATCTTAAATTTGTGTATTGGATCTCGTTTATTTAGTTTCACTAATTCAATTTGATAATTTGGAAGTTTTTAATTCTTTATTTGAGCACCATTAGACTTGCTATATTATTTGATTAACAATGATTTATCTTGAGATGTCACAGGGCAGCGATGAGAAGCCTAAAAAGCTAACCATGGCTGAACTCACTGCCCAAATGGAGGAGCTGCGCTTGGAGAACCAGAGGCTCAGCAACTTGGATGCTGAGGAGATCGTCGAGAGGGCAGAGCTGAGGGACATCATGGAGGAGATACGTAAGGGTCTGACCTCCAAGATTAGGAGAGCTTTCGAGGCTGCGGGGAAGGCTAACGAGTTTAATGCTAGACCTTAGAGAGCTTTCCCCGCCGTAATTTAGGAAATCAGGCGCTTAGTTTATTTTCAGAATTCATCATTTAGGTTTATTTCCTTCATTATTCATCACGTAGCACCTGTAATTTTATTTTAAACTCATGACTCACCGGCAATCATACCAGTAGAGTCCCATTTTGTTTCCACTTGTGTTTTTCTTTGTTTGTTTTGATTAAAAGGAAGCACCCTTGCGCACAACAAGTGTGGGGGAGCCCTCCATATGTACATGATCACATCGCTTCATGAGGCCTCCCACGGATGAGACAACCGATGTACTGCACCACACGACTACACTTCACTGCACTCAGTTTGCCTCATCCTCCCGCTCTCTAAATTTTAGCACAAATAAAGAAAAATAAAAATAATTAAAAAGGATATACTTCTTGCTCACTCTTAATTAACTACGATGATTGGCTTACATAAATTTTATTCCTTTCATACATACCAATGCTCATGACTATACACTATAGGACAACATGCTAATTAGGTTGTTGATTTATGTGATATAGTATGATGAAAAGACCTCTATTCCTCATATGCTTAGCTAGCTTGGAATGTTATTTCTTTTAAAATTCCATAAAACTTGCTTTTTTTCTCAGTGATATAAATTCCCACCAGAGCCATAAAAGGATTTATGGCTATTCAACATACAAAATCTGCCCAAATACCAAAACCCACCACGGAGAAGGGATTGAAACCCACTCAAGAGAAGCCTAGAAGAAGGCAGGGTTGAGTGGGGCCCACCACAAGTCGGTCGACTTGGGGCGTCGCCCGACGTGCCAGTAGGGCCAATCAGGCCCCACTTTTGATGGGAACGGGGTCCCGAGCTTTCTACAAGTTCTGATAATTAACGAATTGCAGATGAAGATTAAACTCACAAAAGTTGAGGTCTCACAAACCAATGAAACGGCGACACTGTTTTTAACAGGAATAATCTAAGCAAAACCTGAACCCTAATGGTGGGATGACGGCTGGATATAAAGGAATTGGGGACGTGCAAGTCCCCTGGACACAACCCTAACGGACTCTAACTCGGTACTAGGCCAACTGGCCCAAAGTCGGTGTCGCAGCACCCTGACAGATTCTAGACTGTCCAAGTATTCTCGTGGACTCTAGAGGAATTTTGACACCCCAAGTATCACTTAAGAACTCATCGACAAATTTAAAACCTTAAAAATTTATTCATGCACTTTGAAGTAAAATTGACCCTTAAGTCAGTAAGCAATGTTGTTTTAAACACTTCCAATGGCATCCACAAAAATTTTGGAGATTTTATCAGAATATTTGGAAAAGATTTAAACTCCTTAAAAATTCAAACAAACTTGAATTGATTTGAAAAGTTGCAAATTTTTTTTGACAGAATCAGGACTATCATCCTTAAATGAAAATTTTTTCAAATAAATCACTGAGCACCCATGAAAATTTTCAGAATTTTCCAAGCTTAGGAAGTATGAATTTCAACTGAATTTTAAATTGGGATTTTGAAATAATTTAAAAAAAAAACAGAGAAAATCGCCCCGCCGCCATGGTGGCCAATCCGGCGCACCGTAGTTGCGCAGCGGGCCAGCCGCCGGCCAGCGGGCCTTTTGCCGCGCCATTACGTCGGCGAGATCTCGCAAGATCCTCCTCTCTCCTCCCCTCTCCTCCCTCGTTTTCTCTCTCCCGTGCTCGGCACCCTCTCTCCCTCTCTCTGTTTTCTCCCCCCAGGCACGCCACCCCTCGCGCCGCGCCATTCACCGACGAGCGCCTTCACTCCCCCTCCCCTTCTCTCTCTCTCCGCAGCACATTAAGGCACGCCCAAGCTCCTCCACTTCCCCCACACCCCTTTTTCCTCCTCCATAGCGCGCCGCTCCTCTTCCTTCCTCCTCCGGTCGGACGCCCGCCATTGCCGCCCGAAGGTCGCACGGTGAGCTCCGTTTTCTGGCCATTCTCTGCCCCTCTCACCATGTCTAATGTGTTCCTCTCATCCTAGCGCAGCTCCTGATCCATCAAGAGGGTCTCTGGTCCACCCGTTCGCCGGGAACGCGAAGCCACCGCCGTCCGCCACGACGCACACCATCGCCGATGAAATTCTGGTGAGCTTCGGTCCCTGTTATGGTGTTGCCGGTTCTCTCCATGACTTGTAAAAGCCATAGGTCCAAACCCCGAGCAGAACCGTGCATCGTGGAGCCGCCAATTGCTCACCGGAGTGGCCATTGGCGCCACCGCCGTCACGCGCTGCTCTCCTCTAGCCGCCGCCGGTCGTCGTGGTGTTTCCAGGGAACCCCTGGCCACGCTCGAGCCTGGGGCACTCCCCTCAGCCCTTCCCCATCTCCGACGAGTCCTCCCCAACTGGCAATTTCTCGCCGGAGCACCGCCCACCGCCTCTCCTTTTTCTGCCCCTTTTTCATTTTGAATTTCAATTTCCTATTAATTAGTCAGTTTTGTAAAATGCCTAGTAAATCGAGCAAAAACTCAAAAAGTGCTAAACCAAAGTTCCTTGGAATCCTTGGGAACTACTCTAAACATCTGCTGAATCACTTTTCCTTGGAACTCCCTAAATAGATAGGTAGAGACCTTCTGTTTTTGCTTCACATCTGGAGTTTCAGAACTCTTCTAGAAGTAGAACTTCTGTCAGATGTGTGTCATGGCAAGCAGAACTCAAATGTTCTGTTTTTGCTTTACATCTGGAGTTTTAGAACTCATCTGGAGTTGAAACTTCTGTTAGATGTATGTCATGGCACACAAAACTCGAATGTTCTCTTTTTGCTTTACATCTGTGTGACACCCTAGGTATCACCGTTGCATAAATCGACAAAATTAAAACCCTAGAAGTCAAATTATACACTTAAAAGCAAAAATCAACACTGGAAGTAAAAAAGAAGTGTTGTCTGAAATACTTCAAAGGAACACTACGCCAATTTTGACAAACAACAGAACACGACTAGTAGGTTCGGAAAGTTTCAACCAACAGTGTCGAAAACCTTCTTTATCGGAAAGGAGTTAAACTCTAATCAGTGAACTATCAAAATTCTCATAAAACCCTAGCCATATTTTTCATAACAATTAAGTTCACTTCAAAATGTAATTTTGAGAATTTATTCAGAATTTTTGGAAAAGATTTAAACCACTTTAAAATTCACACAAACTAGATTATATTTGGAAATTCAAGAAATTTTTAGAGGCTGAATCAGGACTTGAACCCTAAATAGAAAGTGTTCCAAATAATTCCCTGAGCATGCACAAAAATTCTCAAAAATATTTGAACTCGGGAGGCATGACTTTCAATTGAATTGTGTTCTAAGATCTGAATTAAATAGCAATTAAAAAAAGAAGAGAGGGAAGAAGTAGCGCTACAGTGCCGCGGCCCCCATGGCCAATCCGCCGAGCAGCAGGCCGCCTTCCCCGTCGGCCGGCCCTTGTTTTGGCGCAGGAATTCAATTCATCGATCGAATCTTGCCGAGAGATCCTTGTCCCCTACCCTCTGCCTCTGCCTCTGCCTCTGCTTCCCCTCTCTCTCCCTCCCTCCCCAATTGGCCGGCTCTGTTCTCCTTCCTGCGCGCACGCCACCGCCGCGGCCGACGAATCCCCCATCGAGCATTCAACCTCCTCCTCCCTTCTCTCTCTCCGCGGTGCCTTAAAGTCATGCTCGAGCCTCCCCACTCCTCCCCACAACGAATTTCCTTCTCCTCTCGCTCGGTCGCTGCACCGTCATTGCCGCCGTCGTACCCCGCACGTTGCCAGCCCCCTACGGCAAGCCTCGTGCTCCGCCACCGTGCCGAACGGCTTTCCCTCCTCCTCGGATAGCTCTCGGACCACCAAGGCTCTCCCCAGTCTACCCTATCGCCGGGAACGCGAGTTTCTCTTTCCCCGGTCCAAAGCACCGCCGCCGGCAAGAAAACTACAAATTCATCACCACGGTACCGCCATTTTCCGATTCCTCTCGCTGGCTACTCCCTCTAATCGTTGCACATCCCTTTGACAAGTTCTCATCCACAGTTGGCCGCCGGAGAAGAAGCCCACAGCGCGCCACCGTCAGATCACCCTCGCCGCCGCCGTGACCTCACCGCCGAGGCCCTATCTCCGGCCACCCCGAAGCCATTAGCACCCTCCACGGAGTTGGCCTCGGTATGGTGAAGCTCTCCACGCTATCCTATGTACCTAGGACCCCCCCCTCCTCCTCTGCGCTGCTCGCCGGAGTTCCGCCCTGCCGCCGGGCTCGAGCTCCTCTGTTCTGTCCTCCTCTTTTTCCTTTTTAATATTCTTTTCCCTATTAAATGGTCAACCTTGCAAAGCGTCTAACAAATCACAGAAAAATCCAAAAATACCAAACCAAAATTTGTTGGGATCCTTGTGAAAATAATTAATTTTCTTTTAAAGCACTTTTCCAAAATAGACCAGGTATTTCTTGAAATAATTAGAATACTCTTTTCTGTTTTTGAATTTTAATTTAAGTTCTAGGGTAATGCTAGGGCTAAACTTTGATCTAAAATACAGAATGAAAGTAGACATCCTCTGGAATTTTATGGGGATTTTACAACCACAAAGTTGCATACAACCCTTTAAAAATACTCCAATTGGCCTAGTTAAATTACCATTTTCTTAAATACATTAGACAAGTCATCCAAAAGCCAAAACCCTTAACCAAAGTTTTTGTTTAGATATTCACTAGTGTCTCTATAAAGTTTCATGATTTTTCCATAAGTTTTAGTACATGTTTCTGAATTTATTACTTTGAAAAACCGAACCTTGTTTGATTTTGAGTAAATTATTAGAAGCCCAACTTGACCCCAACCCAGAGCCAAAAGTCTTAGTTTAGAGCTTACTTTGAACTAAAAATGGTCCCATGCCTGTAACTTAACTTTGATCATCGAAAAAGTCGTTACGACTTTTACGATACCGTTACGGTATTCCCCGATGTCGTAAACGGGCAACGACAGTCGGAGGGCTCGTGTTCCTGCTAACGCGGGTCAAAACCATTCAAACTTAGTATCGTAGTAACCCCAAGCCACTTAGTAAAGCCAGTACATGAGATGTGTTTTGGGAGTTTTCCCGGAAACGACGTCCGTGTGCCACCCGATATCGGAACTAGAACCCGGGAACCGGGAACCCGTATCCGGAATCGGTAAAACTGTTTTTGGGATAACTTGAGCTATACACCTCCGATTGATATGTTTCTTTTTGCATTATGTTCGTAGTCTCAGTAGCTACCTAATGTCAATACTAACAATTACCTTTATAGTTATTCTTTTACAATAACAAAGCATTGATAAAATTAAACAATAAGTATAATAATAATGCTAATAATCATCTAACTCTAGTAAGTAAATATTATCAAACTTAAAGCTAATAACAACCCTGCCCAACCCATCCGCCTAAGAGCTGCTAACTAAATATAAGTAATTTTAAAGCTAATGGTGACCTTAATCCTAATGGTCACCCTAATTAGAGATCTTGTGCTAGTGGCGATTCAAATGGTTAAACAACAATTAACAATAAGCATCTTAAACCTGCCCCTTCAAAGATAATTAGGATTTCGATCATGAGCTCATATTTCAGAGAGACAAAATCTAGAAAATTCATCTTGGCCTCAACCAAAATTCAAAACTCATATTTCAGAGAGTGCTATCAATTAAAAATAAACTCATGTTACAATTTAAAAGTTTTATTTTAACCCTAGTTTGGTTAACGGTAAATTTAAATGAATTTTATGAAAACCAGAAAAATCAGTGTGACCTCAAGCAAATTTTAAAACTCTTACTTCAGAAAAACTCAGTCAACCAAAAGGGTTCCTGGTGGGAAGAGAAGATCACTTAAACCCCACTCGTTAAGGGTAAAGCCTCTTAATAAAAACGCTGAAGTCAGAAATTAGTGTTAACCCTAATCGCTAAATGTCGCCAATTGAAACCCTAGAACACTCCATGATAAAAGCATTATGTTATGTTTTCATTGAACTCATCATAATGATATTGCATCATGTAGACTCCGAAGCGCACGAAGTAGTTGCAGATCCTGGGTCCTCGATCTCCGTCGAAGAAGTCAACGTCAACTCCGGAGAACCAGGCAAGCCCCAATGCACAACCAAGATTTTAACTTTTCTTTTATAACTATGTGTCATGTTTGTGCATTAAGTTGCTAGGAGTTAATTGAAACCTTAGTTGCATTTGTTTCCATAGGAAACCCTAACGGTAGTTCAAAAACATGGCCAACTAAAAATCACCTCCTGGAAAAAAAAAAGATGGCGTCAAAGAATTAGGGTTAACCCTAATTTCTAAACGTCGCTGATTGAAACCCTAGAATACTCCTTGATAGAAGCATTATGTTATTTTTTCATTGAACTCATCATAATCATATTGCATCATGTAGACTCTGAAGCGCACGAAGTAGCTGCAGACCCCGGGTCCTCGATCTCCGCCGAAGAAGCCAACGTCAACACCGGAGAACCAGGCAAGCCCCGGTGCACAACCAAGATTTTAACTTTTTTTTATAACTATGTGTCGTGTTTGTGCATTAAGTTGCTAGGAGTTGATTGAAACCTTAGTTGTATTTGTTTCCATAGGAAACCCTAATGATAGCTGGTATAGATGACCAATTAGTGTGTCATGCTTAGCAAGTACTTACCGTAGAAGTCGGGCAGAGAGGACGCTGCTCGCGATTGGTAGGGTGTTGTTTGAAACTACCACATGAAACATGACACATGGTTGTGAATGATTAAGGAAAGATAAAAGATTGAGGGTCAGACAGGGTACAAGTAGGTCAGCGACTGGTCCGGGACCAGGGTGACCGTAGTCTTGTCTGAGCCGTGTGGCACCGTTGGGCAAGTATTGAATGTACTGATCATATGCTGGGAATAATGGGGCCAAGTAAACCTACGTAGCCTAGTGATTACAAAGTCGAACCTGCCCTACGGCGTCTGATTCGGGAGCGGTCTGGGGTGGGCAGCGTGGGAACTCCACAAAAACCGTCTGAGACGTGTTGTCTGGTGGAATGCGGCGCTGCTAAGGCAGGCGTAGGAGGGAATTGACTTTGCAGGATCTGGTGTGAACGGTTGCCATGTGCGGTCTGGAACGCGCACGTGTCGTATGATTAGGTTAACCCTGTAGAGGTATAAAAATCGGTTCAAATCGCTGCCGCTCTCAGCTATGAGTTTGCTTGAACTCTATGTCACGTTACAATTAAACCAGCATGTCTAGGTAAACCCAGCCTAAGTCAGCCAGCATGTTTAGGTGTCGGCTGTAGTCTGCCAATTTGATAGGTAAGCCTTGTTGAGCTTCTTAGAAGCTCACGCTTTGCGATACGTGGTTTTTAGGCGCCGACATGCAGAACCAGGATGAGAGTATCCTTTGGGAGGAATCTGACCCCGAAGTTGGGAACCTCCAGTAGGAGCTGTGTGAATCACCGCAGTAATACTTGAAGTGGCTAGTAGTATGACGCCACTGGGCACGGTGTATGCTTTTGCTTTAATATGAGTGTCGGAGTCTGTAACAGTTCTAGTCTCCCGCTGTATTGTTTTAAAAACTCAGTTGCGTACTCTGAATCAATGTACGACTTAAATTCAATCTATGAAGCAATGTTGTATTAAATTTTCTCTCATTGTAAATTATTGCTGTTTATCCTGCCTGTGTTGTACCATGTGTACGCTCGCTTCGCCGAGCGTTGCCCAACAGGATCCTGGCGAGGACAGCAGGATCCGTCCTGAAACGGGTTTTCCTAGGCGGGTCCGCGTCATGCCCCAGAAGACTCAGTCCAAGAGGGATCTTGTATCTCGCCAGGACCCTGTTGGGCAATGCTCGGCGAAGCGGACATACACATGGTATTACACAGCCAGAATAAACAGCAATCTTTACAGGATGAGAGAATTTAATACAACGTAGTTCCATAAATTAAAATTAGGTCTTACATCATCAGAGTACAAATAGAGTTTTGAAAACACAAAATACAGTGGAAGACTTCAAACCAGGTACAGACTCCGACTCTCATAATTAAGCAAAAGTACGGGCCTTGCCAAGTGGCACCATACTACTAGCCACACAACATTCACTGCGACGAATCACAACATTCCCACTTAAGGTTTCCGAAATCCGGACGAGGCTCCTTCCACTGGTAACTATCATCCTGGGTAAACGCGTCGGTACCTGAAAACCACGTATTCACAAAGCGTGAGCTTCTAAGAAGCTCAACAAGGCTGACCCGACAAATCGGCTAACTACAGCCGACACCTAGACATGCTGGCTGACTCAGGGTAGGTTTCTTTGCCAAAGGACTTGCATTACCTGAACTAGTCTTGGTCAAGTTTTAGCTTAGGTTAAGTGATTAGAATATAACTTTAGTTTGCACCGTTCCAACCAATCATAAATAGAACAATAGATAATAATCATCATATCTAAGTCATCATCAATATAACCCATCACCATACTTAAATATAATATGGTGCGTTTCACGAGCCAACTCACGAACTGGGAGCGACAGCGATTCGAACCGATTTACACCTGCAGGGACAACCTAATCATCCGACACGTGCGCGTCCCCAGACCGCACGTGGCAACCGTTCACACCAGATCCTACAAAGTCAATTCCCTCGTACGCCTGCGTTAGCAGCGCCGCATCCCACCAACACTGCCCACCCCAGATCACCTCCAAATCAGACACCGTAGGGCAGGTACGACTTTGCAATCACTAGGCTACATAGGTTTACTGGGCCCCATTATACCCAGCATATGTTTAGTACATTCAATGCTCGATCAAACTCGGATCACCCAGATCAGACAAGACTACGGTCACCTTGGACCCAGTCCAGTTGCCGACCTACTTTATACCCTATCTGACCCTCTGATTTTTATCTTTCTTAACCATCCGTAACCACGTGTCATATATTTGATGTAAGAGTTCCAATCAAACCCTACCAGTCGTGAGCAGCGTCCACTCTGCTCGACTTCTACCGGTAAGTATCGCTAAGCATAGCACACTATAATGGTCACCTATACCAATTACCGATAGGGTTCCTATGGAACAGATGTAACTAGGGTTTCAATCAACTCCTAGAAACCTAATGCACAATCACGACACATAGTTATAAAAGGAAAATGTTAGAACTTGGTTGTGCATCGAGGCTGGCCTGGTTCTCCGAGGTTGGTGTTGGCGACCTCTTCGGGCATCGAAGACTCTGGATCGATAGCTACTCGTGTGCTTCGTGTCTACATGATGCAACATGAATAATATGAATTATGATTAAATAATGTAATATGATTTTTTCATCATAGAATACTAGGGTGTTCTCATTATTCCACTTAGGGTTTACGGTTAACCCTAATAATTCGACTTCGGCATTTTATTTAAGCATTTAATTTTATTGAGTGTGGAACTAAGGGAAACTTCACATTTTTACAAGGAGACTATTTTAGTTGATAGTGCTCTCTGAAATAGGAATTGTAAAATTTGGTTGAGGTCAAACTGAATTTCCTAGATTTTATAAAAATTCATTTAATTTTCCTATTTAATCAAATCATGGGCTACAGTGAAACTTCAGATTCTCCTAGGGGCTCATTTTTAATTGGTAGTGCTCTCTGAAACATGAATTTTGGAGTTTGGTTGAGGTCAAGTTGAATTTCTAGATTTTATAAAATTCAGCGAATTTCTGTTATTTAAATTATAAAATCAAAAATAAATACTAAACGTCAGTGTAAAATCATGCAATTTTATACATGCACCAGTGAGCACCCATCTATAGTTTCGATTAAGGGTTTAGATTTTTGGATGACTTTCATAATGTAGAAACGGACTAATTAAATTGGTAGTTTGGAGTATTTCAATGACATGCATATAAATTTATTGCTGTAAATCCTGACAAAATTACAGGAGGTGCACACTGTTATGTACACCTATGGTTTAGGATTCAACCCTAGCACCCTTCTGGAACTCCAATTAAAATTCAAAAATAGAAAGGATTAATCTATTTATTGAGGAAGTTCCATGAACCTGTTGAAAAATTGTTTCAGTAGTAAATTAGTGCATTTTACAAGGATTCATTTAAAGCCGGCGAGTGGGAGGAGGGAGAGAGAGAGGAGGAGAGAGGAGGGCAGAGGAGAGGTGCGCGGATCCTCACCGAAGTAGAGCACAAGAAAAGCCGCACTGCCAGAGGCTGCCGCGCTGCACCCTGCGGTGCACCGGATTGGCCACCGTGATGGCGAGCGATTTAATTTGATTTATTTCCATTAATTCAAATTCTGATCTAACTTCAATTGAAATTCATATTTTAGGAGCTCAGAAAATTTGAAAATTTTTGTGGGTGCTCAATGATTTATTTGGAACAACTTTTATTTAAGGATGATGTCCTGATTCTGTCCCGAACAATTTGAGAATTTCAAATTAAAATTCAAGTTTGTTTGAATTTTTAAGGGGTCTAAATCTTTCCCAGAAATTCTGATAAATCTCCAAAATTCTATTTGAAGTGAACTTAATTGCCATGTAAAAATATTAGTAGGGTTACATAGGATTTGTGATGGATTTTGAAATTGGTGTTTGATTCTTCCCTGTTAAGAAATAATTTTTGTACCGTTGACTAAATCTCCTGACTTAATAAAAATGTTCTGTAATTTATCATATTTTGTACATGCTATTGCAATGTTTTAAACAATATTTCTTATTAGCACAAGTATAATTTTTCCAAGTATAAGAATCAAATTTTAGGGTTTAAAATTTTATCGATGGATTTCTACAGTGACACCTGGGGTGTCACATAGCCATCACCCCACCATTAGGGTTGGGGTTTTGCTTTGATTATTTCTGTTAAAAACAGTGTCGCTGTTTCATCAGTTTGTGAGACCCCCACTTTTGTGAGTTTAATCTTGATCTGCAATTTGGTTGCTTTCTACTTCGTTCTTGCTTGTGTTCTTCGATTCGCAGGCAAAGACTAGCCTGCTCGGCGAGGTCATCCGTGTTCACGCGGGTGATAACCAAAGGAGACGTGGTGCTATGATTACGGGGTTTGGAACGTGCCGTTTGGAAGCCGGATCGATTTGTGTCACGACTCCACCAAATCGTTTGATTATCAGAACTGTAGGAAGATCGAGACCCCGTTCCCATCAAGTGGTAATCAGAGGTTCAGGTGTTCCTTAGGTTTTCCATTGTTTACCCTAGTTCCTTTTTTGTTTCGTCCTGTAGTCCATAAAAAGCCAAAAGATAGAATTGTAGTTTTAAGTTACATCCTGTCCAAAACCGTGTTGGCCTTTGCATATTTCAATTTCAGAGTCCGTAGCATTGAGTTTGTGTCCTTAATCGAGTCTTGTTGCTGGTTTAGATCACGTCTCGTTATAGTTTGTTTGTTTCCACCGTCTTGTGTCAAACCCTAGCCGTCAATTTTTTCCCCACCCAGATCCCACCCCTTCGTTTGTCTATCTGATCTGTTATGCACTAGATTGACACGGTTTGATCATCCATCATTAATTTTCACCTTATCCAGAGCTTCCGCCATAAAATTCCACCTTTCTTTTTTCCGGTACCCTAGTTTGTTTCAACGTCAGAAAAGAAAACCGCATGACATAGAGTTCAGTTCTGCCATTATATCCTTTTGATCTGAATTTGTGTGGTTAGCTTTCACATGCTTTGTGTTGAGAAAAAAACTAATACAAAAAAAAAGAGATAGAAGTATTGTGATTACTTCTAGTGTTTAAAAAAAGAAAAAGAAAAAAACAGAAATGAATTGATAAACTTTTGTTGGAACACTCGGTGCTGTTTTCTGCTTGTCCTGAATTCAATTTTCCTTGGCTATTATTCTTTGTTGCTGTTTCCCTACACATGTTCTTTGACCACGTATCATAACTGTCATAGGATGCTTTACGCCAGTCACTAGGACCAAATCTGGACATTTATTCAATATTACTATCTGGTTTTGATTTGTGTTCCACTTACATATATATTAGCCTTTTAAGCCTCCACTTAAACCTTCTGAACAGGCACGGATTCTTAACCCTGTAATCGCCAGATCACTTCTCCAAGGTTTGTTTGCTTTGTGTTCATTTAGATCCTTGCAAGAACTTGGTTTGAAGCTTCCTTTTGCTGTCCAGGAGTGCCACCATTCTCATAGTAGTTGATAGGATAACCTTTACCGCTTTTCTCTGTGTTCTTATTTCTTTCATCATGTCAGGTACCGGAGGAATCTAGGACTCCAGCGGACTTCAACGAGTGCGTCAGCCAAGATCAATTGCAAGGAGCAATTACCAAGGCGCTTGAAGGCATTGATGACAAGATCACTGAGACCGTGACGAAGATCCTTAACGAACTGCACATAGGAACAACTCTCCAAGGCATCACCACTCAGCTGGCTATAATTTTGACATGGCTTGACAATTTGGAAAGGCATCCACCTCTAGGGAACAACGACGATGACGACGACCAGGACGCACGCCTTTGACATCGTCAACGCAAAAACCGCCAAGGTATTGGAGGTAACAACCAGCATCGACCTCAGGATGACCCTTTGCTAAGGTGAAATTTTCCTTGTCCTCCTTTTCTGGTTCATATAATGCTAAGATATATCTAGATTGGGGGATGACGGTTCAACAAAAATTTGAGTCTCACCAAGTTTCTGAACAACATAGAGTTAGGCAAGCTTGTAGCGAATTTAAGGACTTTGCTATTATTTGGTGGACTGGTTTAGCTGCTGTACGACAGTTGCCTGCTACTTGGGATGAGTTGAAAACTACTATGCGCGATCGCTTTGTGCCTCCTTTTCAGCGAGACATGCGTCTCAAACTGCAGTGCTTAGAGCAAGGTAGCAATTCGGTCCAGGATTATTATGCTGAGCTGCAGAAGGGCATGATGCGTTGTGGTGTAGTGGAGGATAATGAGGATAAGATTTGTCGTTTCTATGGGGAGTTGAGGCGTGAAATTCAGGACATTGTTGATTATAAGACATTTAACACTGTCAACCAGTTGTTCCACTTTCCATGCTTGCAGAAAAGGAATTGCAGGGACGCCAGTAAGTTGCGAGAACGTCAAGAACCAGAGCACCGCGTTCTTCTTCTAGTTTTTGTTCACCCCCTCCACCAGCAAGCAAACGACCTTCCACTGCGGCACTGCTTCCCTCGACACATCCTGCGGAGTCTTCTAAATCTTCTGTGCAGGGACCAGCAAAGACTTCGCCTTCCACTACATCCACGGGGCGCACCTCTGGCATCTAGTGCCATCGCGTCTTGGACTTGGGCACGGGCAGCGTGACTACCCAAGCAAACGTGCCTACATCACCACTGATGATGGAGGTTACGAGAGTACATCCGACATTGAAGATGCGGAGGACGACGCTCCGCATCTCTGGACAGCGTTGTTCTCGGCAACCACAATGCCTCCGTGTACCACTCCATCGTTGTTAAGCGCGTCCTCAATGTGCAGGTAAGCGAACCGGATCAGATCCAACGCCATAAGTTGTTTCAGATTGAGTTCATGATCAAGAATCGGCGAGCACGTATGATCATTGATGGGGGCAGCTGCAGCAACTTGGTGAGTTCTGTTTGGTTAAGAAGCTCGGCTTGACCACGCGACCACATCCACATCCATACCATATTCAGTGGTTGAATGACTCCGGAAAAGCTAAGGTAACACAATCGTGTCGCGTTCCTTTTTCCCTTGGTACTTATAGTGATTCTGTGGATTGTGATATCATTCCTATGCAAGCATGCTCTCTTTATTGGGTCGTCCTTGGGAACATGATAATGATGCTTTGCACCATGGTCATAGTAATAAGTACACCTTCATGCATAATGGGAAAAAAATTACTTTGTTACCCATGACACCTGCTCAAATTATTGAATCTGATAAGGAGAGGGCTGCTAATGCTAAACAACCACCTCATGCTAAACCTGAAATTCAGCAAGATATCACTTTGAAATCCCCTGTCATACTTGCTACCAAATGTGACCTTGCTGAAATTTCTGATGGTACTTCTCCATGCTATGTTCTAGTGTGCAAAGATGCCTTATTTTCAATAGATAATTTGCCTTGTACATTGCCACCTGCTGTTGCTAATCTTTTGCAGGAGTTTCGTAATGTTTTCCCTGACGAAATCCCTCCAGGATTGCCACCCATTCGAGAGGTCGAGCACCAGATTGACTTGATTCCTGGTGCCAGTTTATCGAACCATGCGGCCTATCGAACCAACCCTGAGGAGACTAAGGAAATTCAGCACCAAGTCCAGGACCTTTTGGACCGCGGGTACGTATGTGAGAGCTTTAGTCCTTGTGCTATTCCTGTTCTTTTGGTTCCAAAAAAAGATGGTTCGTGGCGCATGTGTTAAAATTGTAGAGCCATAAACAACATTACTATAGGATATCGTCATCCTATTCCTAGGCTAGCCGACATGCTTGATGAGTTACGAGGTGCTACTGTCTTCACTAAAATTAATTTGCGTAGTGGTTACCACCAAATTAGAATGAAGGTTGCTGATGAATGGAAAACTGGTTTTAAAAACTATGTTCAGATTGTATGAGTGGTTAGTCATGCCTTTCAGTTTAACTAATGCACCAAGCACTTTCATGAGATTAATGAACGAAGTTTTACGTCCATTCATAGGTAAATTTGTGGTGGTTTACTTTGATGATATCTTGCTTTATAGCAAGTCTATAGCTGAACATAGGGATCATCTACGTGTTATTTTTTCTGCTTTACGTGATGCACGTTTGTTTGGTAACCTCAACAAGTGCACCTTTTGCACCAATTGAGACTCTTTCCTTGGTTGATAAGGCTAAGGTGGAGGCAATTCCGAGTTGGCCTACGCCCACGACGATTACTCAGGTGTGGAGTTTTCTTGGCCTAGCGGGATTTTATCGTCGTTTTCAAGGAATTCAGCACCATTGCGACGCCGCTGATCAAGTTGACGAAGAACGGCATTAGTTTCTGTCACATCCCAAAAGTTCAACCTTTTGTCCTTTTGAATATGAGCTCACTATCTTTGAATTTGATTTCGATCTTTTTTCTGCTTTGAGTCGTGGGTCAGGGTTTCGAAATTTTGTCGACTTCGCGTAACCCTAGGTCTGGTGTTGAGAAGCCTTCTGTTTTCTTAATGGAACTACCCCAATGTTTTTAGATAACAATTAACTACACATTAAAACACAATTTTGTAAATTTTATCAAAATTTTGGTAAAGATTTAAACCCTTTTAAAATTCCTATAAGTTTGAACTAACCTGAAAATTCATAGACTTTTAGGAGCTGAATCACGAGGATCTTTCTAAAATAAAAGTTGTTTCAAATAATTCACTTAGCTCACAAAAAAAGTTTCAAAACATTTTGAACTCGGGAGCTAGGGCTTTCAATTGACTCAAGTTGAGGGAATTGCAAGAATAAAAAAAAAATTGGAAATTGAAAACCTCATTACCGTGAACAGTGGCACGCCGCCACTGCTCATCGCCAGGCGGCCGACCGCCGGCCGGCTCTCCCCATGTCGCTTTTACTCCCTCCTCCGTGGCATTGAATTGTGGCTAGAGATTTCCTCCCCATTCCTTTCTCCTCCCTCCCTCTCTCTTCCCTCCGCCCATCAATTCCCCTGTTGCCGCACGACACAGTCACGGCAGGAGCCGCCTCCCACGTCCTCCTGCCGGCCGCCGCCCCCTGTGCCCTCGATTTATGGTGCTCCTTCTCCCTCCCTTCCTCACTTCCCCTTGAGCATAAAGCCGAGCTCCCTCCTTCCTTCTTCTCCTCCCTGCCTTTTCCCCGCGCGCCAACCGTGTTGCTCTGTTTTTCAGCCGCCGCCCGCCACCTCCACGGTGCCGGCGAGCTCTCGCCCTTCCCCAGCCCCGCCACCTTGCCGGCTAGACTCCCCTCCTCCTCCTGTTGCTCTCCAACCACCAAGAGCCCCAGCCATACTGCCGTTTCTCTGGAACGCCGCCGCCCCTGTTTTCGACCGAACACCTCCCAGCGGCCACAATTCTTCGAAATTCGTCGTCGCGGTACCATGATTCTCCAATTCCTTTCACGGGCTACTTGCTCTAGTACTTGCGCATCAATTGACAGGATTATGGCTGCAGTTCATTGCCGTTGATGAAGAACGCCTCGCGCCACCACCTCGGCCACCATTGACACCGCCTCAAGCTCACCGTCGCTGGCCCTGTTCTCCTCTTCCCCATGGCCTTCATCCTCGACAAATCAGTGCTTTGAGTCGAGGTGATGCTCCATGACACTTCGATTCTTGCCCTAACCCTCTTCTCCGACAGGAATCCCACCGGAGGCGCCGCTCTGCCATGTCCCCTGTTTTCTGTCCACTGCTCTATCAATTTGTCCATTTTCTAGTAATTAGCCAGAAGTTGTAAAGTGTGTACAAAATCATGGAAAAATCTAAAAATGCAAAACCTAATTTTATTTGAATCCTTGAAAACTGAACTAATTTTCTGTTAAAGTACTTTTTCAAAAAATGTCCTTGGAATTTCATCAATAATTCATTGAAGTATTTCTGTTTTTGATTTTTATTTGAAGTTCCACAAGGTTGCTAGACTTGAATTTTGAAACATAATTGTATCTTGCATGATGCATCTCCTGCATTTTTACCAGAATTTTTCATGAACATTTGTGCATGTATGTCATTGTTAATATCCCCAAAAACCTAGATTATTTGCCTT
Organism: Oropetium thomaeum; assembly: GCA_001182835.1. Taxonomy (NCBI): domain Eukaryota; kingdom Viridiplantae; phylum Streptophyta; class Magnoliopsida; order Poales; family Poaceae; genus Oropetium; species Oropetium thomaeum. The sequence goes on along the minus strand of LFJQ01000254.1, from coordinate 4,882 downwards.
TATCTAAAGTACATTAGGCAAGTCACCCAAAAGCCCAAGACCTTTAACAGAAACTTTAGTTTAGACACTCAATAGTATATCTATAAAGTTTCATGATTTTTGCATAAGTTTTAGTACATGTTTCTGATTTTATAAGTTTGGAAAATAGAACATTGTTTGATTTTTTGTAAATTGATAGAAGCTCAACCTGATCCCAACCCAGAGCCAAAAGTCTTAGTTTAAAGCTACTTTGAACTAAAAATGGTCCCATGCCTGTAACTTAACTTTGATTTTCACCGGAAAAGTCGTTACGACTTTTACGGTACCGTTGCGGTTTTTCCCGATGTCGTAAACAGGCAACGACAGTCGGAGAGCTCGTGTTCCTGCTAACGTGAGTTAAAACCACTCAAACTTAGTCATATAGTAACCCAAGCCACTTAGTAAAGCCAGTACATGAGATGTGTTTTGGGATTTTCCCGGAAACGACATCCGTGTGCCACCCGATATCGGAACCGGGAAACCCGTAACCGGAATCGGTAAAACTGTTTTGGCCATAACTTGAATTGTAGAACTGCGATTGACTTCATTCTTTTTGCATTGTGTTCATAGACTCAGTAGCTACCTCTCTGCATCATATCACATCATTTGTGCAGCATGGCATCATGGCATACATCTTATCAATGCGTTTTTACTTTATAGCTTACGAACCGCCAGAGAGTGACGCGGGTGCTGCTACGGGAGAAGCACCGAGGTTGATCCAGCTGCCGAGGAAGACAACACCGTTGTTGTTGAAGGCAAGCACCTCATATTGCAACCCTAAGTAATTTACTTAATGGTTAATATGAATGCTTGCGTATACGACTGCATTAAGTCGGGCATAGTGATAAAGTCGGGAACACCTTGTTGCATGTACCCCTCCTTGGTATTGAATATGTCACCTTGAGAACCTGGGTAGAGCGTCTTTGTTCGAGTCACGAAATGCTTAGCCATGCTTAGATAACACGGTAGAAGTCGAGTGGTAAGTCCCACTCGCATGTATAGGACTTACCATGGTTACTTATGAGCTTGTGGCGAGTTCATATGTTGGTAAAAGTTGAAAAGTGTTAAAAACTAAAATCTGGACGGTGGGATAGGAGTACAGCAAGACATGGAGGTCTTGTGTGCCGTAGGTCCTGTCTGGATTGACCTAGGACCCGGCCATGTTATTCTTGGTCTGAGCACTTTTCGTTCATACCACATGTCGAATATAATGGTAAGACAAGCTGAGTATCTCACTGCGTACCAACGTTTGGCCGATGACTGCACGGTGTGTGGAACGAGGGACTCATGGGTGCCTGCGAGGCCGTGATGCTCGACGAGGGACTCACGTGTGCCTACGAGGCCGTGGTACTCGGCACCGTGTGGATTTTCCAACCGTGTGGGCGCGAGTGTGAAAATGGTTGACGTGAGTACCCCCTTGTGTAACTTTAGCGGGTTGCACGAGCCGTATGGTCCTCAGTCGTGTGGGTACAGTTGGACTCCCCTGCAGGGTGTAAAATTGGTTCGAATCCGCCACGATCTAGGTTCTGATCAAGCTCAGTGTCCTTTGGATAATATCGTAGAGTTATCACATAACATGTTGGGGATTGGAATATGGTTATTGGTATCCATGGTTCGGATGGAACATGATGATGGTATATACATGGTTTATGGTTACATGGTACTTGGGGATTGGGTTTAATAGAAGTTCATGCCCGCAGAGTCCTTTTACTTTATGCTTATTCACATATGCTTAGTTTCTCCTTTAAGCAATTGAGTCCATTCCTATACCTTATTTACCTTGCTACAGCCTCATTGCATTATCCTTGGAGTCGGGAACTAATTCCCATAACAGGGTAAGACTTGCGAGTACCTTCGTACTCAACGTTTGTTGCTTAAGTTTTTGCGGTGAGGATGAGTTGGTCTTCGGCTACTTTGTCCTCGCCAATGCCGGCGAGGGCGAGGCGTAGTCAAGACATTCAAGTGACCGTGATTTGCGATGTTCGTGGGCTGGGCATCGCAATACCTTGCTGTTTCCTCATTGCAACTGCTACGACTATCGTCTTTCTTAGAATCGCTTCCGCTCTTTATTTCATTAGTTTCAAGACTTATGATGAACCTTGGTATGTAAGAATATTTTAAATTAATATTATTAATTAATGTGACCTATGTGATGTATCACCTGTGACGTTGCCGACGTGCTTGGATCTTGGGCATTGCTTGAGAAGCATGTCGGGGGACTACCGGGTTTATATTCTCTTTTATCGGGTTGAGTTCTCGCATACCATACGGGCCGTGAGTCAACTTGGTAAACTTGAATGTAAATTGGTCGGGCCTCTCACAGTTTCCAATGGGGACCATCACAGGAGGACTTCTTCACGCTTTTGAAGGACAAGCTTACACATGCACCGTTGCTCCAACTCCCGGATTCTGGCAAGACTTTTGAGCTTGAATGTGATGCTAGTGGAATTAGAATTGGTGGTGTCTTGATGTAAGAAGATAAACCTATTACTTACTTTAGTGAGAAATTAAATGGTCCTGCTCTTAATTATTTCATGTATGATAAAGAATTGTACGCTCTTGTCGTTCTTTAGAATCGTGGCAACATTATTTATGGCCTAAAAAATTTGTCATTCATTCTAATCATGAATCACTTAAGCATCTCGTAGTCAAACAAATTTGAATCGTAGACATGCTAAAGTGGGTTGAATTTATTGAATCTTTTCCTTATGTCATCAAACACAAGAAAGGGAAGGATAATGTTATTGCTGATGCTTTGTCTAGACGCTATACCTTGCTGTCCCAACTTGATTGTTGTATTTTTGGCCTTCAATCCATTAAGGAACAATATGCTTTAGAGATGCTGATTTTAAAGATGTGTTGCTGCATTGTCGTGAGGGCATTCATTGAACAAATTTGTGCTTAGTGATGGGTTCTTGTTTAGAGCTAACCGCCTATGCATTCCAGTTGGATCCGTTCGTCTTTTATTGTTGCAGGAGGCGCATGGAGGCGGTTTGATGGGACGCTTTGGTGCGAAGAAGACAGGATCCTGTTGGGCAACGCTCGGCGAAGCGAGCGTACACACGATACAACACAGGTAGGAATAAACAGCAATGATTTACAAGGAGAGAGAACTTAATACATCATTGGTTCATAGTTTGAAACTTAAGTCTTACAGTGAATCAAAGTACGCAATTAAAGTTTTGGAAATAACAACGGAAGTCTTCATCGATTACAGACTCCGACGCTCAGACTTAAGCAAAAGCATGCACCGTCCCCACGGCTTCATGCTACTAGCCACTTCAATGTTCACTGCGGTGATTCACACAACTCCCACTGGAGGTTCCGGACCTCGGGGTGAGACTCCTCCCAATGGATGCTACCAGCTTGGTCTTGCATGTCGGCGCCTGAAAACCACATATCGCTAACGCGTGAGCTTCTAAGAAGCTCAACAAGACTTACCCGTCAACGTGGCTGACTACAACCGACTCTTAGACATGAAGGCTGACTAGGATGGGTTTACTTGCAAAAAGGACTCGCAAGCCTGTACTACTCTTGTCAAATTTTAGCACAGGTTAAGTGATTAGAAAATAAATTTAGTTAGCACTGAGCTAAGCAAACATAACAGAAGTAACAATAGCAATGATAATCATCATAGCATCATTCTCATCATATCTCAACTTCTTTATTAAAATGTGGTGCGTTTCACGAGCATGCTCACTAACTGGGAACAACAGCGGTTCGAAATGATTTTTATACCCTGCAGGGGGAAACCCAATCGTACGACACGTGCGTGTCCCAGACTCACACGTGGCAACCGTTCACACCAGCCCCTGCAACGTCGATTCCCTCCTACGCCTGCCTTAGCAGCGCCGCATCCCACCAAACAACACGTCCTAGACGGTTTCTGTGGAGTTCCCACGCTGCCCATCCCAGATCTCCTCCTAGTCAGACACCGTAGGGCAGGTTCGACGTTCCAATCACTAGGCTACATAGGTTTACTAGGGCCCATAACACCCAGCAACGACCAATACATTCAAGGCTCGATCAGACTCGGACCACACGGATCAGACAAGTCTACGGTCACCCTGGACCCAATCCAGTCGCCGACCTACTTTGTATCCTGTCTGACCCTCAAACTTTTATCTTTCCTTAATTAACTCATTATCATGTGTCATAATGTTTTAAGTGATAGTTTCATCCAACAACCTACCTTTCGCGAGCAGCGTCCACTCTGCTCGACTTCTACCGGCAATACCTACTAAGCATAGCATAATAAGGGGGTATCTATACCAACTACCGTTAGGGTTTCCTATGAAAACAAATGCAATTATGGTTCAATCAACTCCTACTACTTAATACACAAACAAGACACACTTAGTTATAAAGGAAAATTTTAAACATCGGTTGTGCACCGGGGCTTGCCTGGTTCTCCGAAGTTGTTGAAGACTTCTTCGGCTGAGGTCGATGCAACTGGATCTGCAGCTACTTCGTGCGCTTCAGAGTCTACATGATGCATCGTGATTAAGATAAGTTTAATGACAAGAGTGACAATGCCTTTATTAAGGATTAACTTGGGTTTCGACGTTTAGGAATTAGGGTTAACCCTAATTCCTCAATTTCGTCGTTTTCATTAATTGTTGATTTTTATGATTTGTGGTTGAAAGGAAACTTCTCATTTTCTTTTCAGGAGATGAATTTTAGTTGGCATGTTCTTAACATTAAGATTTTCAACTTTGGTTAAAGTTAATTCGACACCTTTCTTCGAGTATTAATTATTTAATAACTACGACTATTAACCTACGGTTAAAAATGAAACTTTTAATTATACCTCAAGATTATTTTTAGTTGAGGCCTAGATGAATTTTCTAGTTTTTATAAAAAT
>LFJQ01000253.1:0-40480 GCA_001182835.1 Oropetium thomaeum | reverse complement strand
CCATTATTGATGGAATTTTTGCTCCTGGATGGTTTTAGTATAAGTTTGAAGGATTTTTTAACATTTCTTCATGCAATGCAATCCTACATCGGCCTATACGTCCTCACCAAGTAAAAAGAATACGCGTAGGCGGTGGCAGAATCGCACTCAAGTTAGCCGTTACTACACGTTTCTTACGGTATCGGGGTTAGCGTACCTGCAGAAAATGACATCACAGGCAGTTCAATATAATTATATCTCAAAAGTAAAGACAACAACCCATATCATTGCCATATGGGTCGCTCCGAGAAGGTCACGTATGGGGATCACGTGTCTGACCTTCCCTGCGCGGCGACAGACTGCACTTTACCTCAGGCAGCGAGGTATGAGAGTGTTCCGCAAAACTAAGTCGTGAGGAACAAACTCATCTCTTGTGTGCCAAAGACACAAGACTCCACTGTTGCGAAGGTCTGCATTCGCAACAGGTCCGTAACCATACCTCGTACGGTAGAGGTGCGCTTTTCTCCCTAAACGGCAAGGGGCGTACTATGTGACAGCGAACATAATACCTCCTTCCATACCATCATGGTATAGAACGCTACTGTTGCGGATGCAACAGGGATTTCTCGACCTTTCACCGCAGTCGAGCGGCGTACCTTACCTTGCTTACCTGAGCGTAGGTGCGTCGTTATAGAAAAGTAAATCTAGACTGGGTTTAGTTAGCTCCTGCACTAGGTTAGCTTGCCACCTGATAACCTATTAACTAATAGGGCTCGTACCTTATTCGCACGCAATTTTCAAAATATGCCTTAAACGTTGTACCGTTTCCCAACACAGCTCTGATACCAAAGCTGACGCGGACCCGCCCAGAAACCTCGTCTCGGGACGGATCCGGTCAGTCGTTGAGCCAGGATCCTATTGGGCAACGCTCGGCGAAGCGAGCGTACACACGATAACACAGGCAGGAATAAACAGCAATAATTTTACAAGGAGAGAGAATTTAATACCACATTAATTCATAGATTTGAAGTTAGGTCTTACATTGATTCAGAGTACGCGAAAGTTTTTGAAAATACAACAGCGAAAGACTTGAACGTTTACAGACTCGACGCTCAGACTTAAGCAAAAGCATGCACCGTGCCCACGGGCGTCATGCTACTAGCCACTTCAATGGTCACTACGGCGACTCGCACAATTCCTACTGGAGGTTCCCGATCTCGGGGAGAGGCTCTTCCTAAGGGAAGCTACCTGCTTGGTCCTGCATGACGGCGCCTGAAAACCACAAATTGCTAATGCGTGAGCTTCTAAGAAGCTCAGCAAGACTGACCCGACAAAAATGGCTGACTACTGCCGACTCCTAGACATGAAGGCTGATGGGGGGGGGGGGGTTTTACTTGCAAAAAGGACTCGCAAGCCTGTACTACTCTTGGTCAACTTTTAGCACAGGTTAAGTGATTAGAATGTAACTTTAATTAGCACTAGACTAATCAAGCGTAAAAGAAGCAACCATAACAACAATATTCATTAGGATTCATTCTCATTGTGTCTCAACCTATTTACTAGAATGTGACAGAGAGTTCAAGTAAGCTCATAGCTGAGAGCGACAGCGGTTCGAACCGATTTTTATACCTCTGCAGGGTTAACCCAATCGTACGACACGTGCGTGTCCCAGACTCGCACGTGGGGACCGTTCACACCAGCTCCTGCAACGTCAATTCCCTCCTACGCCTGCCTTAGCAGCGCCGCGTCCCACCAGACAACACGTCCCAGACGGTTTTCTGTGGAGTTCCTACGCTGCCCACCTTGTGAGGACCCGACCAATTTACATTCAAATTTACCAAGTTGACTCGCGGCCCATGCATGGTATGCGAGAACTCAACCCGATAAAAGAGAATATAAACCCGGCAGTCCCCCGACATGCTTCTCAGCAACGCCCAAGATCCAAGCACGTCGGCAACGTCACAGGTGATACATCACATAGGTCACAATAATTTAATAACATTAATTTAAATATCCTTACATATCAAGGTTCATCATAAGTCTTGAAACTAATAAATTAAAGAGCGGAAGCAATTCTAAGGAATACGATAGTCGCAGCGGTTGCAACAAGAAAGCAGCAAAGGATTGCGATGCCCAGCCCACGAACATCGCAAATCACGGTCACTCGAATGTCTTGACTACGCCTCGCCCTCGCCGGCAACGGCGGGGACAAGTAGCCGAAGACCAACTCATCCTCACCTGCAAAACCTTAAACAACAAACGTTGAGTACGAAGGTACTCGCAAGTCTTACCCTGTTGTGGGAATTAGTTCCCGACTCCAAGGATAATGCAATGAGGCTGTAGCAAGGTAAATAAGGTATAGGAATGGACTCGATTGCTTAAAGCAGAAACTAAGCATATGTGAATAAGCATAAAGTAAAAGGACTCTGCGGGCATGAACATCTAATAAACCCAATTCCTAAGTACCATGTAACCATAAACCATGTACATGCCAACATCCATGTTCCATCCGAACCATGGATACCAACAACCATATTCCAATTCCATCAACAATATCCCAATTCCCATCATGTTATGTGACAACTCTACGATATTATCCAAAGGACACTGAGCTTGATCATAACCGTGACCGCGCGGATTCGAACCGATTTTACACCCTGCAGGGGAGTCCAACTATACCCACACGACTGAGGACCATACGGCTCATGCAACCCGCTAAAGTTACACAAGGGGGTACTCATGTCAACCTTTTTCACACTCGTGCCCACACGGTTGGAAAATCCACACGGTGCCGAGTACCGCGGCCTCGCAGGCACACGTGAGTCCCTCGTCGAGTATCACGGCCTCGCAGGCACCCATGACTCCCTCGTTCCACACACCGTGCAGTCATCGGCCAAACGTTGGTACGCAGTGAGATACTCAGCTTGTCTTACCATTATATCGGACATGTGGTATGAACGGAAAGTGCTCAGGCCAAGAATAACACGGCCGGGTCCTAGGTCAACCCAGACGGGGCCTACGGCACACAAGACCTCCATGTCTTGCTGCACTCCTATCCCACCGTCCGGATTCAGTTTTAACACTTCCCAACTTTTACCAACATATGAACTTGCCACAAGCTCATAAGTAACCAGGGTAAATCCTATACGTGCGAGTGGGACTTACCACTCGACTTCTACCGTGTTATCTAAGCATGGCTAAGCATTTCGTGACTCAAATAAAGACACTCTACCTAGGTTGACAAGGTGACGTATTCAATACCAAGGAGGGGTACATGCAACAATATTAGGTGTTCCCGACTTTATCACTATGCCCGACTTTAATGCAGTCCTATACGTAAGCATTCATATTAATCATTAAGTAAATTACTTAGGGTAGCAATATGAGGTGCTTGCCTTCAACAGCAGCGGTGTTGTCTTCCTCAGCAGCTGGATCACCCTCTGGTGCTTCTCCCATAGCAGCACCCGCGTCACTCTCTGGCGGTTCGTAAGCTATAAAGCAAAAAACGCGTCGATAAGATGTATGCCATGATGCCAAGATGCACAAATGATGTGATATGATACAGAGAGGTAGCTACTGAGTCTACAGACACAAAGCAAAAAGAACGAAGTCAATCGGAGTTCTACAGCTCAAGTTATGACCAAAACAGTTTTACCGATTCCGGTTACGGGTTTCCCGGTTCCCGGTTTTCCGGTTCCGATATCGGGTGGCACACGGATGTCATTTCCAGGAAAAATCCCAAAACACATCTCATGTACTGGCTTTACTAAGTGGCTTGGGTTACTACGAGACTAAGTTTGAGTGGTTTTAACTCGCGTTAACAGGAACACGAGCCCTCCGACTGTCGTGGCCTGTTTACGACATCGGGAACACCGTAACGGTGCCGTAAAAGTCGTAACGACTTTTCCGATAAAAATCAAAGTTAAGTTACAGGCATGGGACCATTTTTAGTTTAAAGTAGGCTCTAAACTAAGGCTTTTGGCTCTAGTTTGGGGTCAAGTTGAGCTTCTATGAATTTACTAAAAATTAAACAATGTTCTGTTTTTCAAACTTATAAAATCAGAAACATGCACTAAAACTTATGGAAAAATCATGAAACTTTATATATCTACTACTGAGCACATAAACTAAAGTTTTTGTTAAATGTCTTTGGCTTTTGGGTGACTGGACTAATGTACTTTAGACAAAGGTAATTAATCTAGGGTTTTGGGGATATTATCAATGACATGCATGCACAAATGTTGATGAAAAATTCGGGTAAAAATGCAGGAGATGCATCATGCCAAGAAAAAATTATGGTACAAAAATCAACCCTAGAAACCTTCTGGAACTTCAATTAAAAATCAACAACAGAAATAATACATTGAATTATTAAGGAAATTCCAGGGACATTTTTGAAAAAGTGCTTTAACAGAAAATTAACTCATTATTCAAGGATTCAAATAAAATTAGGTTTGGCATTTTTAGACTTTCCCATTATTTTCTACATACTATGCAACTTCTGGCTAAATAAAAGGAAAATAGAAAATTGAATGGAACAGTAACAGAAACAGGGAAAGTATGGCCGTGGCGGTGCTCCGGTGAAATCTCGCCGGAGAATAAGGTTGGAAGGGGGATTGAGCAATCGTGGAGCGTCACCGTGAGTCAAGGAACCGGTTTGAAGAAGATGAAGGCCGCGGGGAAGGCAGCAGGGTGGTTGGCGACGGTGAGCTCCGGTGGCGGCTTCAATGGCGGCCGACGGGTGACGCGAGGTGTTCCTCCGTTACCGGCGACGAGCTGCAACCAATACTTGTCAAATGGGTGCACCAAAACATGGAGAGCTCACCGGCAAAAGGAATTGAGGGGAGGGGGCACCGTGGCGGCGAATTTTGGAAAGAGGTGGCCGCCGGCGTGGTTGTCGGCCGAGTACACGGGCGGCGGTGTTCCGGCGAAGCTAGGGCACAACCGGGGGGGGCTAGATGGTTGGGGAGCAACAGCGAGTCGACGGGGATCTTCCGGGCATGGTGGCGTGGCTTGGGGAGTGCTGAGGCGAGCCGTCGACGTGCGAGTGGCTCGGGCGGCAATGGCGGTGGCGGCGCACTGAGCAGGAACAGAGAAGGAAGAAGGGAAAGGAGGGGGAGCTGGTGCTTCAGCTTTGTACTCGAGGGGAAACTGAGCCAAGGGAGGGAGAGAGCCGGGGCGCACGCGGATTGGGCAGAGGTGCGGCGGCGGCCGACGATTGGCGAGAGAGGCGGTGCTCCTGCCGTGGGCGATGGCGTGCGGCAGTACGAAAAGCGACGGCGCACCAGAGGGAGGGAGAGAGGAGAGAGGAAGGGGGAGGGGAAATGGAGCGGTGGAGGAGGAAATCCTTTGCCTCGATCTTGCTCCGTGGAGTAAAGGTGCGCAGGGCACCGGCGGCTGGCCGGGCTGCCAGCCACGGCAGTGGTCAGCCGAGGCGGCGCCACTGTAGCTCGTAAGGCTGTTTTCAGATTTTGATTTTTGAATTAATTCAATTAAACTCCCTCTTGATTCAACAGAAAGACCTAGCTCCCGAGCTCAAGAATTTTTGAAACTTTTTGTATGAGCTAAAAGGATTATTTGGAACAACTTTGCTTATAGGAAGATGCCCTGATTCAGCCTCTAAAGATCTGTGAATTTTCAACTAGTTCAATTTTGTTGGAATTTTAAAAGGGTTTAAACCTTTACCAAAATTTTCATAAAATCTCCAAAATTCTATTTTAATGTATAGTTAATTTTTATGCAAAAACATTGGGGTAGTTTTATTAAGAAAACAAAAGGCTTCTTGAAAGTCGATTAGGGTTTTGCGAAAACGACGAAAACTTCGAAACCCTGACCCAAATTCAAAACAGGAAAAGGTCGAAATCAAATGATTGAATCAGTGAGCTCATTATCAAAAGGACAAAAGATTGAAACTTTTGGGATGTGACACCACCCTAGATCTCCTCCTAGTCAGACACTGTAGGGCAGGTTCGACGTTGCAATCACTAGGCTACGTAGGTTTACCGGGGCCCATAACACCCAGCATACGATTAGTACATTCAATACTTGCCCAGCTGTGCCACACGGATCAGACCAGACTACGGTCACCCTGGTCCCGGACCAGTCGCCGACCTACTTGTACCCAGTCTGACCCTCAATCTTTTATCTTTCTTACTCGTTCACAATCGTGTGGCACATCTCATGAAATAGTTTCATTCAATAACTTACTACTCGCGAACAGCGTCCACTCTGCTCGACTTCTACCGGCAATTATCTGCTAAGCATAGCATACTAAGGGTATCTATACAAGCTACCGTCAGGGTTTCCTATGGAAAACAATGCAACTAGGATTTCAATCAACTCCTAGCACTTAATGCACAAACAAGACACACTGAGTTATAAAGGAAAATTTTAAACATCGGTTGTGCACCGGGGCTCGCCTGGTTCTCCGGAGCTGTCGAAGGCTTCTTCTGCGGAGGTCTAGGCAATTGAATCTGCAGCTACTTTGTGCGCTTCAGAATCTACATGATGCAGTATGATTAAGATAAGTTCAATGGAAAAGAAACTTTTTTTTTATCGAACATGCAGGAGAGCTGCGTATCTTTGAATTATAGGGAAGAAAATAGTCCATACAAGCCCCCTCAGGCTTGGACTAGATCAAGAGGGGCTGAGCGACACAAAACTGTCTTAGGAAAAACAGAGACAAAATACGACCCAGCAGAGTCAAGTTTAGGCTTGACTTAACAACTGACCTAGCCCTAAATCCTTAAGACCGCGAGCACCGGCAAAAGTCCAGAGCTGCGCCTCTAGTTTCAAGCTGTCCAGGACAGTCTGCACCGATGGCATCGAGCCCTCAAACACCCCAGCATTCCTGTGTTTCCAAAGTGACCACGCGCCCAGAATGATCAATGTGTTGAGACCTTTTCTGTTTGTTTTAGCGACCTACTTGCTCGCATTATGCCACCAGTCTGCGAATATCTTGTCGTTGTTGTTAGGAGCAAGTCGTTGAAGAGAGAACACAGCCAGCAGTTTGTACCAGAATTCTTTTGAGAACACACAACCGACCAAGATGTGTTGTATTGTCTCGTCCTCTTGATCGCATAAAACACACTGGGATGGATGGGGAAGGCCTCGCTTTGAAAGTTGATCTGCAGTCCAACATTTATCTTTTATAGCCAGCCATAGGAAGGTTTTACATTTCGGAGGAGCCCATGATTTCCAGAGCCGGTGCCAAGGTTCAAAGGGGATCGATCCCAGGAAAATAATCTGTAGGCCGACTTAGAAGAAAAAATACCAGAACTGCTATGCTTCCAGCGATGCTGATCTTCCACTTCTGTAAGGGAAAAATTCTCTACAACATCCCATAATACTAGATATTCAATTAAACCAAGAACTGACAGCCCTCCTCTGATATCTCTGACCCAGATACGATTGTCCAGGGCTTGTTCCACAGTCCTAGAACTGAATATCCATTTGGGCACAGTCGCCGCCATTGTTGCTGCAAGGTCAGAAACTGTGCGGCCATGCAACCATCTGTCTGACCAAAAAAGAGTGTTCCTTCCATTTCCCACCTGTGTAACCAAAGAAATAGCAAACATAACCCGAGCATGATAATGTGTTGGGATTTCCAAACCTGCCCATGGACGACCAGTAGTCGTTTTTTGTGCCCAAAGCCATTTCATTTGCAGTGTCCATCCCATGATTTCCAAGTTTGAGATTCCAAGGCCACCGAGATCAAGGGGTCGCTGAACCTTTTCCCATGCCACCAAACAACTCCCACCGTACGCCTCCTTTCTTCCTTTCCACAAGAACCTCTTCTAAGTTTGTTAATTGCCTTGACAACTCATTTTGGAATATTGATTGCTAGAAGCAAATGAATTGGTATGGTAGAGAGCACGAAGCGAACCAGGGCAGTCCTACCAGCGAGATTGAGCAAGGATGCTTTCCATCCTGGTAGTTTATCGGCAACTTTTTCTATCCAAGGCAACAGATCACAGTAGCGAAGCTTTCTGTGGGAAATTGGCACACCTAGGTAAGTACAAGGAAACTCCTGAATAGGACACGGTAGCGAGTTATCCAAAATCTGTAGAGAATCAACATTACATCTGATTGGAATAGCACAACTTTTTTGAAGATTTGTTTGCAACCCTATGGCTTCCCCAAAACTGTCAAGAATGAACTTGGTCACTTGTAATTCCTCCTGATCTGGACGGATGAACAGGGCAACGTCATCCGCATAAAGAGATATGCGGTGATTGGGTGCCCTGTGAATGAGGGGCTGCAACAATCCCTCCTTGGCCGCCTTTGTGAATAAGCTGTTAAGTACATCCATGACAATAATAAATAACATGGGGGATAAGGGATCACCCTGCCGTAAGCCTCGCTGATGGTGAATAGTATCGCCCGGTTCTCCGTTTAGAAGGACTTGAGTTGATGCCGTCATCGAAAGATTAGAAATGAGATTGCACCATCGCTGGCCAAAACCCAGATGAGCAAGGACCTCTAGAAGAAATGACCAAGAAACCGAGTCGAAGGCTTTTGAGATATCCAGCTTTAGAAACAAACTAGGAACCTTTTGGCGATGGAGAAGCTTGATTGTTTTCTGTACCAACATGACATTATCATGAATACAACGTCCTTTGATAAATGCACTTTGATTTGTTGCAATCATACCATCAAGCCTGGCTGCTAATCTGTTAGCCAAGACTTTGGTGACTAACTTGGCAAAGCTATGCACCAAGCTTATAGGCCTGAAATCAGAAGGAAGAACAGCATCAAGCTTCTTTGGGATAAGAGTAAGGTAGGCTGAATTTAGAAGACCAAGTTTCACTGCATTTCCTTGTTGCACAATACAGATTGCTGCCATAACATCAGCTTTAATAATTGACCAGCAGGTTTTATAGAAGCGTCCTGTGTACCCATCCGGCCCAGGGGCCCGATCTGAAGGCAAGGATTTGATAGTGGCCCACACTTCGTTTTCTGACATAGGTTCATCCAAATCAGCTAGATCAAATCCACCATTGTGGAAAAACGGAAGATCCAAAGTATGAGACCGACGAAGAGCAGTTCCCAACAGCCGCTCATAATATTCATACATTGCCTGTTGTTTTTCTCCCTGAGAAGTCACAATACGATCCCCCACTTGTAGCTTAGAAATAGTGTTCTTTTTCTTTCTGCAGCGGGCTTGAGAGTGAAAGAAGGAGGTGTTGGCGTCACCTTCCTTGAGAAACTTAATACGGGAGCGGAGCCTTGCAATTGTCCGTTCGAGAGAAGCGAGAACAAGGCAATGTCTTTTGAGCTCACCGCGCAGCCAGCTCTTATCTCTAGAAAGTGTCCTGTTATCTTGGGCAATTTCAAGTCTATGTAGAACCTCACCAGCCAGGGCCAACTGTGTTTTAACATGACCGACCTGACGCTGACTCCAAGATTGCAACTCTCTAGTGAGCCGCTTCAGTTTGAGAGACAAACATTCCACTGCACATGATGCTATAATAGGCTTATCCCACGATTCAGCAACCACTTCATGAAATCCCTCAAGTTTAGTCCAGAAGCTTTCAAAGTGGAATCTTTTCTTCCCTTGAGTACCATCTTTTAAACCAAGGATCAGGGGGCAGTGATCTGAGAGTTGTGTTGCTTGACTCTGTAGAAGGCAATCTGGAAAAATATCATCCCAATTTGAAGTGCAGAGCACCCGATCGAGCTTGACCAAAGTTGGTGAATCCCTTTCGTTCGACCAAGTGTATCGTCTACCTACTAGAGGTATTTCCTTGAGTTCCATCTCATTGACAAACCTCCTGAATCTTCCCATCATAGTTCTGTTATTTGAATTGTTTTTATCGGTAGAGCTAATGATCATATTAAAGTCTCCAGCAACACACCATGGCCCCATACAGTGTGACCTGATCTCACGCAGCTCATCAAGGAAAGCTGCCTTTTCAGCGTCTATATGTGGACCATAAACTCCAGTGAACCACCATTCAAGCTCACCGTCAGCCTTGAGCTGCACTGAAACTGAATATCGATTGACCCTGTGTGTTGTAGCAGAGAAACCGTCCTTCCAAGCAACAAGGATACCTCCTCGGGTAACTTGAGCCGGTAAGTACACATAAGAGCTGTAATTGCGACCCAGAAAAGAAAACTTATTGTCTTTACCAATAGTAGTCTAGGGTTTCGATCGACGACGCCTAGAATTAGGGTTAACCCTAATTACTTGACGCCGTCGATTAAATTCAATTCTTAATCTGTGAATGATGTTCAAAGAAACCTATGCAACTCTCATGAGGTGACTTTTAGTTGGCATGTTCAACAACTTCAACTTTAGTTAAGGTTAATTCGACATTTTACATCGGTTAAACATTATTTAATTTCTTCGACTATTAAACTAGGGTTAAAATGAAAATTTTAATTCCACCTCAAGATTATTTTTTGTTGATATAACTTTCTGAAATAAGCATTTTGAGCTTTGGGTGGAGCCTATATGAATTCTTTATATTTTATAAAAATTCATCAAAGTTCCTATTTTTAAATCTTATTAAATCAGAAAGCACTACTAAATCTTAGAATAAAATTATGAAATTTCATGTGGCATTCATGAGCACCAAATCTACAACTTTGCTTTTGGGTCTGATCCTTTTAAATGACTTTTACAATGCATTTTAGAAAATAGTATTGTAACTAGCCAGATTGAAGTATTTTAAAAGGGTTAGATGCCATTTCGTAGTCCTAAAATCTTCATAAAATTCCAGAGGGTGTGTAATACCATGATGTATTTGTGAATCAAAGTTTAGCTCTAGAATTGCTCTAGAATGAAAATTAAAATTCAAGAACAGAATAGAGTGTTCTAATTAATTCTACAAATTTTTTATTATTTTCTAAAAAGTGATTTAACAGAAAATTAGTTCATTGTGCAAGGATTCAAATAAAATTGGGTTTGGCATTTTTAGATTTTTCCATGATTTGCTACATGCCTAACAATCTCTAGCTAATTAAAGGAAATTAGGAAAATTAATGGAACAGTAGACTGAAACAGAGGACACGGCAGAGGCGGTGCTCCGGTGAGCTCTTCGCTGGAGAAGAAGGCTAGGGCAAGGAAGGAGTAGTCGTGGAGCATCACCTCGAGCCTATGCACCGATTTGTGGAGGATGGAGGCCACGGGGAAGAGGGAAACAAGGTCAACGACGTGGAGGTCGAAGCGGCGACAATGGCGGCCGACGGGGTGGCACACGGCATTCTTCGTCGATGACAGTGTGCTGTGGTTGGAACCATGTCAAATAGATGCGCAGGAGTGAGATGAGCTATCTGGTGAAAGGAATCGAAGAAGCATTATACCGTGGTGGGGAATTTTGAGATTTGGTGGCCGGCGGCTGTGTCTTCGGTCGAGGGGGAGGGCGGCGGCGTTCCGACGAAACCAGTGCACAGCTGGCGGGCTTGGTGGTCGGAGAGCAGCAGGGGGTGGAGGGGAGTCTCCCGGGCACGATGGTGAGGTTTGGGGACGGCCGGCATGAGCTGTCGTCGTGGAGGTGGAGGGCGGCGGCTATGTTGGCGGCGCACTGAGCAGGGAGGAGGGGGTCTCGCGCGGGGTGAAGGGAAAAAGGAGGAGGGGGGTGCACCGTTTTAAAGGGGGCTCGGCGTAGGGTGTTAGAGGGGCAAGAGGAGTATGGCCGGCATGGCCGGCCTTGCCGGGCGTCGCTCGGGCGGTGCGCGGGCGACGCGCGCCGTGGGGAAACAGGAGGGGGGGCGGCAGAGAGAGAGAGTGAGTGCCGCGGAAGAGGGAGGCGGAGGAGGAGGAGGAGGACCGGGTGGAAAAACGAGCCAGTTATGGCCCTGTCGGGCGGGGCGCGGTGCCCTGCCGCCCGTCGCTCTGTCGGGCGGGCGGCGGGCACTGTAGCCCGCCCGGCAACAGAGATTTTCAATTTTTTTTATTCATTTGCTAACAACAAGCTGGAATGCAATTCAATTAAAAGACACACTTCCCTAGCTCAAACATTTTTGAGAATTTTTGTACAAGCTCAGGAATTTATTTGGAATACTTTTCATGTAAGTTTCAAGTCATGATTTAGTCTCTAAAAATTCTTGAATTTCCAAGATGATTATAGCTTGTGTGAATTTTTTAAGAGGTCTATATCCTTTCCAAAAATTTTGAATAAATTCCAGAAATTCTACTTTTAAGTGTACTCAATTGTTATGTAAAAATATGGCTAGGGTTCTGTGGAAATTTTGGTAGCCAAGAGTTAGGGTTTGGATTTCTTCTTGTTAATGAGATTTCGACACTGTTAGTTGAGATTTTCCCGAACTTTGCTATAGTGTTCTGTTGTTTGTCAAACTTTTCATGGTGTTCCCTTAAAGCATTTTAAACAATATTTCTTTTATTTTCCAGGTTGAATCTGCTTTTAAGCGAGTGAAATTGTGGATTAGGGTTTACAGTTGTCGATGTTGCCCTGGTGACACCTGGGGTGTCACACGGGTTGTAGACGGAAGGGAACTGTGGCGGCTGGTTCAGCAGACCCAGTGCAGACTGGGCGTTGCCCGTGGAGTTGCCACCGCGCCCACGACGACGTTTGTTGGTCTTGTTGGAGGAGCCGCCGGAGTTGCCAGTGCGAGGCTGGCCACCATTGCCCTGCGTGCCGGACGAAGGGCCACTAGGGGGCTGACTGGTGGATTGCGGTGTGGTAACGAGTAGGGACTGCGACGGCAGTGCGCCCGTCCCCGGGAGCTCGATCTCCTCGAGGAGAAGATGAGTGCGGGCCTCGTCGATGGTGGGGAACGGCCGATGCATCTTGATGTTGGACACCATATGACGGAAGTTCTCGTTGAGGCCACGAAGGAGGGTGAGCACCATGGTCTTGTCGCCGAGGGGATCTCCAAATTCTACAAGGGCGCTGGCCATGGTCTCCAGACGTGTGCAGTAATCGGTGATGGAGAGTGTACCTTGCTTGAAGTTGCGGAACTCGGCTTCAAGTAGGAGGGCACGGGACCCACCCTGGCCCAAGAATTCAGCTTCGAGAAAACACCACACGACGTGAGGACGATGTTCACGTAGCATAACAGACTGGAGCAGCTCTAAGGAGATGGTTCTGTAGATCCACGTGAGCGCCGTGCATCCATCTGTGCCCACGTCGGGCGACGCGGTCAGTGGACGTTGGAGAGCACGTGATCACTTAGAGCATACTTGCCTAGAGCAATGAGGAGAAGGCCACGCCAGCGCTCATAGTTGCTGGCGGCCTTATCGAGGGTGACCGGCACGAGGGAACGGATGTGGAGGACGGCGTTGGCTTGGGCATGGATGGCAGCGACAGCCGCCTCCTCAGCGTCGAGATCACCGCTCTCTTTCTGCAGACGATCTTCTTCAGCCTTGCGGGCGCGCTCCTCTTCGGCCTGGCACTGAGCATCATCATCGGCCATGGTGGCGGCTAGAGTTTACAGCATCGGGGGCGCGGTGGAACAGAGGGGCCTGCAAGCGTGTCAGCGGCGACAGGAAGGCCGACGAGGAGCTTAGCGGAGGCAGGAACCGGCGAGAAGATCTCGGCGATGGTCGAGTAGCGGCGGCTAGGGTTTGCGGAAGCGAGGAGAGAATGCAGGAGTGAACCGTCTCGTGATACCATGAAAGCGTGGGAATAATTGGAGAATACGCGATGTATTAGATTAAGGATGTATGGTTACATATATAGGCAAGGTGGGAGCCAAACAAGGGGCAGGCCACACGGCGAGCCTAGGTCTACTTGGAAACGAATACAAGTCCTAGGCCAATACGAATACAATGCGCTAACAATAGGGGAGGTGGGAGGGGTGGGGGGAAGGAAAGATAAATGTATTTTGAAAGGAAAAATCTGATAAAGGAAGGTTAATCTTAATATTTGATAAAAATTTTTCGTTTTGCACATTCATGATTGGTGGGATGTATATGGTTGACATTGGATCGAGATACATGTGCGAGATATGTGGAATGAAGCATCACAAATCGTGTCTCGATTGTTCGGTGACGGTGGGTATCGACGATGTCGCCATGTGAGTTTGTTCTAAGAAAAAGAGTACAATGGCAAGTGCGGATAAAAAGAAAATGATTCATGCAAGAGAGAAGATCGCGATCATCTTGAAGACTTCCACCATTTGCGATTGATCATAGACGTGCTCAACAGGGTGTCTCGATGTGGTTAGCCGTGATGGTTTATCGTCAGGGTCATTTCAAAGAAATAGATTAATCCATTCTCAAGTTTTCATACAAAAAATAGTATTTTACAAAAAAATTCAAATTTGTTATTTATTATTTTATTTTTGTAGCAAATTAAAATTTATTGTGAAACTATTTAAATTTAACTAAATAGCTCTTTTAAACATAACAAATATCATAATATCTTAAAATAAGTAACAACTTTAAAATAAAATAAAACCAATTTAAGTTTGAATTTAAATAAAAACACTCAAAAGACATGAATTATTAGATTTGTTATTGGAAAATGATTTACATTCCAAAATGGGAATTTTAGGATGTGACACGCGAGCAGCCGGCCAGGTGTGTGATGGAGCTACAACATGACTGGTTGCCTGGGCAGTCGTAGCGAGGCTGGCGTTAGGCCTGGGCATTCGGTTAATACCGTTAAATCGGTTTGGTTAATGCGGTTAAGAAAAATTTTGATTAATGAGAACCGACAACCGAACATGATCAGAAAATACTCATAACCACACAATTCAGTTAACGGTTAATTTGGTTCCGTTTTACGGTTAACCGCATTAACCGTAATGTCGAAGTTTAGTTGTAGTTGATGTAGTTTGGCTTCATATCGCCTCGTTGTCGCATTGTCGGAAGCGTGCAACTTCTCCTCCTCACGCCTCCAGGGTCCATGCCTCTCCATACCACCGTCTTTAATTCAATTTAGTTATTATATGTCACAAACAACTCATTTACAAATAAAATTTATTGGATGGCTAGTTAAATGGAGCTAATTCGGTTAATTTGGTTTCTTCGGTTAATCAAGGTCAAAACTGAATAAAATTCGGTTAACCACAATAGACAAAAATAAAAACCAAAATTAAAATAAAAATTCGGTTAACTACGTATTTCGATTTGGTTCGGTTCGGTTCGGTTGATTTAGGTTAACCACGCGCAGCTTAGCTGGCGTGATGCAAGATGCTCCTCACAGCCTAGCCTGACCAAAACGTGGATTTCGAGCTTCAATTTTTAAATTATTGTTATCAGGATAAATCGAAATCCAAAAAATGAACTAAAGTTGGTTATCCTACTATAATTTGCAAACGGAAGAAGCTAATAGTTACGATGACACGCATGTCCATGATGAAGATGGATGCTGGGTTAACTAAATGAGATGGCTGGACTTTTTTAGTCTGCTTGCTTAAATGTATCTAGGATTTTTTCTGAATCTGTATAAAAAATTAACTATGCAGAACAGTGTAGATAAATAGTTATTAACTAGAGAGTTGAAGTTGTCATCTCTAAATAATAATGACCAAAATGGTTGATAAACAAGTTTAAGTTACACCATATTAGTAATTGTAATGATACAAAATACTCCCTCTGTCCTTTTTACATGTGGGCGAGTCCTTCATGCGCACCTGCCACTCCGCCCTATGCACAAGGTATTAATAATTGAACGGCGTGAATCAATCAGCATGCACAACTGATTTCAGCTTACACGCACAAAAAAAGATGGAGAGGAATATGTTATATAGTACAATAATGGAGTAGATGTACAAATATTTAACTGGACCCAGGGTATGTCGTGGCCCACACCCAACTAGCATACCGGCTAGATCTGCACCTGAGTGAACATATTGTACCAAAAATGTAACTATCTCATTGTGATAAGCAAGAGTTTAAGCATTGGACTGCCACTATATATGCTGTAAATAACTTGACAACTAGAAACAAAGTGTGGATTTGCAAGACATGGATGCGGTCAAAATTCAATTTTTACGCGGTGTCACTTATTATCTGTTGTTTCAAAGTTCTTTATGTTAAAAATTCATTTAATCAGTCATTGCTATTAGAATATTTACCATCACAATCCAACGTAGCTATATAAAATTGATGCTTAGAATTTTGAGTCACAAAAATGACATTATATTCATTGAAACCTCATGTTATATCCATTACAGAGCTTTCAATACTTTTCATTTTGCTCTTACATGGTATTTTTGTTGTTACTTAAGTCAACTCATTATTTAAAATCATAATATCATGTTGTGAAAGAAATAAAAATAAAATTCCATTAATTTTACTATGCATCTCTATGCACATGTGCGATAAGAGAGAGTTTCATAGTTTTGGTGCTTATTAATAGTCCTTTCAATTGCAAAGAAAAATTCATGTATCCCCTCACAAAAATACTATCTCATGAACTAAAAAGATACATTTCAAAGAATGTTTTTATAAAGTACAAGTAAAAGGATAAATTAAATATATAAAAAAGAAATAAACTAAAACTTTGCTCCACAAATGAAAAGCAATAAAGTGGTGAATATAAAATTAAGTTCTGAATAATTTTTGATATATTTTTCATCCTCTCTACCATAAATGAATTTATAAATTTAAACATATAATATTTTATTTCTGGGAAAATTATTTAATATTTTGCTTGTTATCTTTTTATTAATATAGAGCTACTATTCTTGTTTAATGGAGGGAAGAACATTATTTTCTAATATATAAAGGGTCCGGATACAAAATGGCAGAGGTGGAAGGGCTAGAAATAAATTATTCATATGTGAAGGGTTTCAGTGCAATTTGTGGAGGTGGAAGGACCGGGCATCAAAATATGTATTCCGAAAGGGCTATATGCCAATTTCAAAGGATGGTGGAAGGACCGGAAACTAATACTTAGTTTGTTGAAGGGCTAATATATGCAAAGAACCAAGTCAGATCCAACATCCTCTGCTCCTCTTGGGACCGAACCAATGTCCATGTTTTATTGCTGTTTGGCGTGCCCTTTTGTAAGAGAATGCACGACCTTTAATATATTTAGATTGGGTTTCACGTGGTGTCAGTACCTACATAGGGAGGAAAGTTTTTATTAATTGGAAAATATATGTATCCAACTAGTAGATAACGTGATGTAGTATATATGAGAGAGGATTTGGCCACGATTTACACTAGTATAAAACTATGCGCCCTTGTGTATTTTGTAAACCTGTGTGACACATGACAGTGTACGTAGATAGTCGAGACCTTCATGATTTTTTGATGGTTTAATTTATGCCATTACAATAACTCACCACATATTTGTGGAGAAATTGCATGTTAGGGGCTGTTTGCACTGGCGGTGCTCCAGCCAGCTCCGCTCGCCTGACACCAGAGCTGCAAAACACTGTGGTACGGAGCGGAGCGATTCTTTCTGGCATGTCAAAAATCAACTGGTAGCAGGTGGGAGCGACGTTTTGTAGCCTCGACAACTCTCGAGAGCGGGCTGACTACTGACAACTACACTGCTAGAGGAGAAGCACAGAGGAAGCGAAACATACAGGCCTTTAGTTATGCAAAAGGTGCAACACAATATGCAAAAGTAACTTCATTGACAACTAAGAATTATACACTAACAAGCACTGCATTGTAGAAATTACAAAACGTTGTCACAAAATGTAAAGGAATGGATGAAAAACAACATTATGACTTATTATACAAGCCCCTACTGTTTCTATGGGACGAAACTGGAGCATTTACTATTACTTTATTTTTTAGAGAAACACCATCCAGGTGGAACAGACAGCTTTTGCGCACTCCAACTGATCAATCCAAACTCTGGTTGCATTGCATGACGAAGATGTTTCAGTACGCCGGACAGGTAAACCCTTGAGGGCACGTCATTCCACACTTGTTGAAAAGAAGGTTGATACTGATTGGGGCGTGGATGTGGAGGAGCTCGATGGTGGTGCACAAGCAAAGAGCCGCATCGACATCAACTAGTGGACGCAGCAACGAGCAGCAATCCTCAGTCGGTGAAGGTGAAATAGTGTTCAAGGAGGCCGTGAGCAGGCCATCGAGCAGATTCACGCAAACTTGGAGATCAACCGTGTTGATCGGACAAGTAGCAGTCGTGGGTGTCGGAACAGCAGGTGGAGGCGGTGGAGCCGGCGTGGAGCAACTGGGCTCACAGCCATCGACATTGACAGCAAAGAGGAAGAGCAACATTATGGTGAGGATGGCGACAAAGAAGGCGGTGATTTTGGACGCCATGTGTGTGGGTTGTCTCTTTCGAAGTGGCTCTTGCACTGAAAGAAAAAGGGATGTGTCTAGGACGTCACAATGTGCGAATGGGCTGCGTTGGTGATTTGGGGTCTGAGGGCCTAAGTATTTATAGAAAGAAATGCAGAGAGTTGACCTCATGTTAAGTTTTGTAGCAGAAGAAATGCAGAGCCATGCTTTGGATTATGGAGAAGTTGGGTGAGGTGTCCCCTACAATGTACTTACGTGGATGCATGCACATGCAAGATCCTAGTATATATTTGTTGCTTCTTACTTCTCCTATAGCCACGTATCAAGCAGTTGACTTCAATATTAAGTTTTTCTAGTGTCAACTTTCGACTTTCTCGTCTACCATTCAATATACTGCTTCTTAACTCTGACCATTCCCTAGTGTAACGTATTAAAACTATGTAACATAACCATCCACAACGTCGAAAAAATAGCGCGGCATGTACAGAGGAGCTGTATGGAGTGTGCTAAATAACTGGTGCAGGACATCGTGCTGAAAAAATAAGAAAAAAGGAAAAAGAGAGGCCCAGATGGCAGATCAGAGTCTAAAATTGTTGAGGCTTGTTGGCATGCCATACTTGGCCATCTTCCTGTATTATACTTCATCTGTTCATAAATTGTTATCATTATAGAAATTGTTATATTTTCAACTATATTTATTTTCTTAATAATGACAACGATTTGAGAAAGGAGGGGGCAGTTAGACTCATTGGCACTGGCCGCCTTGACAGCACATAAAATGGTGCAGCATTCTTGATAGCATCACTCTTCAGTGTGACACTATGTACAAACATGACAAAACATGAGGCGATAAAATAAAATACCTAAGTTAACAAGTACAATGCTCGTGCTAACGCCACAGTTTAAATAAAACCCATATGGCTTCTGTCCTTTTATCATACAATTCCTAAGTTAATAAACATTTGATTCATTTGAGGCCTCCATATCATCATGGACAATTGCATTTGAAGCTAAATTTACAATAAAAAGTCAAATACAATTATAATGAAAGATATAAAATAGTAAGTAAATATCAAACATGTGTTATGCCGATCAAAACTGTAACTTACAATTCAGTACCTATTCAGAGCATCTCCAATAAAGAGCCTAAAACACTTCCTAAATAAAATTATAAGGGATTTGAGTAAAAAATCATCTCCAATGTATATCTCAAAACTACTCCTATTTTTTAGTTTTCCATAAATGCTTCCTATTTCTTCCTAGAGATAGAGGGAAAAATAGGCAATGTCAATTCCATCAGCCGTTGACTGGACTCTTTTTTTAAACCATCGATTAGGATTAGGATCGGAGAGAGCAGGTCGGACTCTTTTTTTAAATCACCGGCTAGGACTAGAATCGGAGAGAGGGTGCCGGACACTGAACTTTTTAGATTAAAAAACTACTGACATGGTATAATTAAAATTTAAGGGTCTATTTTTACGCATTCTGTTGGAGGAGAGGATAAAATTTAAGTTTAAATTTTTTTGGTTGCTCCTAAATTCATGTTTTTGAGACTCATATTTAAGTGGACCATTGTAGATGCTCTCGTAACCTTCATCAAAATTGGCACAAGGTGTGGTTTGGGTAATTTTTGCCTTCCACAACTTCTTTAGTTGTTGTCTTGTACTCTTGTTGAGAACGTGATGTAAGATGGTTATAACTTAGGATGCATATCCTCGATCGTAACAAACCATTCTATGAGTCAACTATTCATTCCCCCAACTTATTTCTTAATTCAGTCTTGATATTTTCATGCTCAGAAGTCTCTCGAAGCTGCCAATGCCATCAGAGAACTAATTAAGCTCATCATCAGGGGTATTATTTTGCTGCCCAATGCTAGGGGATTGCACTGCTATGCATTAACAGGGTGATCGTTTTGCTCTGTTGATTCATACTATTGCTATTTCCTGGTATCGTTTGTCTTTCTCCTGCATTTTGTAGTTTGGTTTTGGCTGTTTTTGCTGCAGTAAAATTGGATCGCAATGTCCTGGTCGTCTTTCCTTTTGGGCTATAATGATGCACTAATACGTGATACCACTATGTTATGAGAAGAAGAAATATTATTATTCTGATCTGATATGACTTGCGGAATTAGGTTCAAACTGAAAAAAGAAAGAAAAAAAATATGATTACCGTAGGGATGATTGGGGTTACTAGCTTGGTGGGTTCATACTACTGGAATCCCCCATATTCAAAGGGATAGCCAAAAAACCGGTAGGGAGCATTGTTCCCTAGGGACGCCCGTAGGGATAGTTGCTAGGAAATCACCTGGTCACGAACTACCGCATTTTGAGGACAGCTTTAGGCGGCGTCTTTACCCCTACGAGAGGGAACCTCTAGGGGACGTTTTGATACGCCAGTAAAGGCTGACGTGGAAAGGTTGTATCTAGGGTTGGACATAAACTCGGACCTCATTAGTTTGTTCGACTTGTGATCAACTCGGCTCAGCTCGGCTCGACTCGTGATCAACAAGCCGAGGCGAATTGAGATTTTAGCTCAAGCTGCTCACGAGGCTAGCTCTATCTTTCCGAACAGTTGTATCCCTAGGAACCATTAGTAGACAGCTCCCTATCATTGACACCTCTAGGGAACACGTAATATATTTTATTGGATCACTACTATATGGAAATTCAGTCCTTTTCACCATTTACTATTTGAAATTAATACTTTAATTGAGGCACAAATAATAAATATAATTCAAACCACAAGAAAAAAATTAAGGCATAATTCTTTAATGTTGAATTTCCTTGAATCTATTTGAACTGCCATATTCCTTCACATTATTACAACAATATGAGATCCACAACAATATATTTTTTGAAGGCAAAATTGCATGTCGGATACTCTTGAAAGATGTCTATTTGTGTGAAGATTTTCATTTTTTACATGAGACTCACTTCAAAAGTTTGCTATTTGTGTGTAACACGCCATTGTTCCTTTTTTGAATTATTGAAATTTTAATATTTTTGGGAATTATTTTGTATTATTCCATGAAATTCAAATGTTCCCAAAGAGAAAATGTAATGTTCCGAGTACCTATTGATGATAACGACATGTTTAATTTTGACATCTCTATACTACTTATTAATTTCGTCCTTAGTCGTCCGCACACCTCCTTAATTCGCCTATATCCGCCACCGCGTCCGTACCGAGGCTGGAGTCCTCGGTTGTGGCCCATCCTACCGAGTTAATAATAAAAAAAAAGGAAAATCGAGTTAAATCTGGATCTGTAATACACGTTGGAGTCCCTAATTGGAAGTCCATGTATAAATAAGCACACAATCCTTTTTAACAAATCCAAGCTTAGCCGGTACAAATCAAATCCAAAATAGAAGCTTCCCAAATTGGAAGCTCCACAAAAGGGCTTGAAACCATCGGATGTTCGTAGAGGCTGGAGACTTGGGTTAAGATGAGTCGGTCCGTCCTGCTGCGCAGGGGGCGTCCATGGGCCCGTGCGACCTGTGCGATCGAACTGGGCCCCCAAAATTCATAGGCCCCAAGTTTACTAAGTATCCTAAGTATATATGATAAGTTTGGGCATTCTTTTAATTAGAAGATGAGAAAAATATGTCTTTTTTGGGCCAAAAACGTGGCCTGTTGGAGCCAGGGAGCCGATCGGCTTCCTTCTCGTTCCGTGGCCGGTGTCTGCAATTAGGAGATCGAGATTCTCTTTCTAGTTTCGTACGTACGTAACCTGGCCGCCGGCTTCTTGTTCGTCTGTTCCTCGCACTCGACGACACCCTAATTCGTTGTTCCAGACCAAGCTGCAATCAGATTGAGAGATCGGAGACGGAGATCATCTGGTAAATTCTGTACCCTGCCCCTATTTTATTAGTTAATCTTTGATGAATTGTCTTTGTACATAAATTGATCTAGTGTAATCGTTCCAACTTGCAAGTCATGTCTTCTTCAAATCGGATTAGAAAATATGAATCGGGAAATCAAAAGCGTAAGAAAAAGCAAAGAATTGAGGAATTAACTCAATCTCAGAAGGGAGCCATGGAGAGGTTTATTATTAGAGAACCAGAAGTTTCTTCTCCCAATAATGATACAGTTGGGCAGGGCACTGCGCAAGATACAGAAAATGCCGATGATCCTAATCCTAATGATGATCAGCCAGAGATAGAAAATATTATTGAGCAAGATCCTAATAACATCGATGACACTAACATTGATGTTAATTTGGATAGTTCTCAAGCTGCAAATGTTGACGATGTTTCTTTTCAGCCAGATATTTTTGATCCAAGATATTGGGATTCTCTAGATCCTAAACAGATTGATATCTTAGCAGAAAAGGGTCCTAAAAGAGATCTATCAATTAAGAAAGGTCCTAAGGATAGATACTCTAGAAGGTTTTCTGCATTGTTTTATACTAGATTCCTATCAAATGGAGAGGAGTGTGACAGAGATTGGCTTGTGTACTCCAAAGAAATTGACAAAGTATTCTGTTTTAGTTGTAAAATATTTACCAAAGGACATCGAAAAGGTAATTTGGCTAGTACTGGATTTAATGACTGGATACATCTTGGTGAAAGACTGAGAGAGCATGAGACAAGTGCAGAACATGTTTTGAATATGACGGCTTGGTATGATTTGCGTAACAGATTGCATAAGGACCAAACTATTGATAAAGTTGCTCAGCGACAACTTGAGAAAGAAAAGGAGCATTGGAGAAAAGTTCTATTCAGAATAGTGGCAATTGTAAAATTCCTTGGCAAACATAATCTGGCATTTCGTGGTCATAATAGCAAACTATATGAAGATAGCAATGGGAATTTCTTGGGCTTGGTAGAAATGTTGGCTGAATTTGATCCAGTTATCCAGGAGCATGTCCGTCGGATTACAAATGATGAAATTCAGGTTCATTATCTTGGCCCTAGGGTTCAAAATGAGTTGATACATTTGCTTGGTTCTGCAATTAAATCTGAAATTATAAAGAAAATTAAGGAAGCAAAATATTTCTCTATCATACTAGACTGTACTCCTGATGCAAGCCACCAAGAACAAATGTCTTTAATTATAAGGTATGTGGATTCATCTTCATGTCCTGTTCGCGTTGAAGAAGCATTTATAGGATTCTTGGAGGTAAATGATACAACTGGTCAAGGAATTTTTGATGTGCTAGAGGAAGAACTAAAGAATCTTGGTCTTGATATTGATAATATCAGAGGACAAGGGTATGATAATGGGTCAAATATGAAAGGAAAACATCAAGGTGTACAAAGGAAACTTTTGGATATAAATCCTAGAGCTTTCTATTCTGCTTGTGGCTGCCATAGCCTTAATTTAACACTTTGTGATATGGCCAAGACTTGTGGTAAAGCCAAAGATTTTTTCGGAATCATCCAACGTATCTACACAACATTTGCTAAATCTACTAAGAAATGGCAGATTTTGAAAGAGAACATAAGTGGATTGACTCTAAAGTCAGTGTCATCTACTCGTTGGGAGAGTCGTGTTGATAGTGTTAAAGCTATTAGGTTTCAGTGTGCAAATATTCGAGAGGCCCTACTTCAAGCATCTGATAGTGATAATGACCCTTTGGCTAGCAGTGAGGCTAAAGGTTTAGCAAATAATGAACTTGGAGAGTATGAATTTTTAGTGTCAATAATCATCTGGTATGACATATTATATGCTGTTAACCTTGTAAGCAAAGAATTGCAATCGAAGGATATGCTAATTGATGTTGCTATTGAGAAAGTGCAGGGGCTGATATCTTTCTTTAATCAGTATAGAGAAACTGGATTGTCAAATGCACTAGAGGCAGCTACAGAAATTGCAGTTGACATGGATATTGGTACAGCATTTCGTAAAAAAAGGCAAATTAAAAGAAAGAGACATTTTGATGAGGATCCGGATGCCTCAAATGCTGCCACAGAATCTCTAGAGGAATTGTTTAGGCACGAGTATTTTTTACCAATTGTTGATCAAGCTATTTCCTCTCTTAATACGAGATTTAAGCAGTATCAAGGTTACCAGAAAATATTTGGCTTCTTATTTACTTCTGATGCTTTGCGTTCTCTAGATAATAAGAGCTTGAAATCTTGTTGTCATCATCTTGGGGATGCACTTAAACGAGATGGACGATCTGACATTGATGCTGATGACCTTTATGTGGAGTTGATTTTCCTTTAAGATTTTATTCCACAAGAAAATAAAGGGCCGGTCGAGATTCTAAATTTTTTGAAGCGGCATGAGTGTTTTCCGAATGCAACCATTACATACAGAATTCTATTGACCATTCCAGTGACTGTTGCATCGGCAGAACGAAGATTTTCTAAATTGAAGCTATTGAAGACCTACTTACGAACTACAATGACACAAGAAAGACTTAATGCACTAGCACTAATAGCACTTAAGAGTGGCGTGCTGGAGAAGATTGATTATGAAAATATTAATGAGGATTTCATTTCAAAAAATGCTAAAGAATATCGCTTTTCAAGTGATCGTTATACGACAGTCAACAGGTATAATTATTGGTTACTATACTTTGTAATATAAGTAAGATATTGATATTTGCTATTGTTCCTTTTTTTGGCATTAAATCTTAGGCCTCCACTTAGTGTTTCGTACTGGGCCTCATATTTTCCCGGAACGCGAGGACGTCAATGAGTATATCCCACGTTGCCTCACGACAGTCTTGAAAGGCCAACGCTCGATGCAGGCAACAAGATCCCTCTCGCATGTAGTGCATCTCACGAGGATGGCATACAGGGCAGATGGTGGCACCTCAGAGCGGCATGGCAACGAGATGCAGAGTAGGGTAGGATGGGTGCGAGCATGTTGGGTGATGCCACTGTAGATAAGGATGAGGAAAACTGGTAAAGAGAGATCGAGAGGTAGGGGAACGTGAGGATGAACAACCTGACGCGGGTGGCTCAAGGAGTTAGATCTATCAATGCAATAATCGGCTTTTGACATGGGGCAGTCAGCGCGACTTCGGGAACCGTGGACTAACCGCTCCATGGAGCCGCACCGCACGCGATCGGCGACACAGCCGCGAGAGTGCAACTAGCGAGAGGACCTACCACGGTGGCCACCGGCAAGGAGCCATAGTGCTCGGAGAGGATAGGGGAGAGACGAGAGGGAGTGAGGAGTGATGAAGGCTTTAGGGTTCAAGCAGTTCACTTTAGATTTTTATACCGAACCATGTGAATCCTATCCGCTCATTCCTAGCACCTCAATCCAATGGGCAAGATCGCTTCTGGGTAGGCCTGGGCCGTCTTGATCATAGATGAGTTGGGCCGAATATGAATTGGGTCGAAACTAGGCTTGTTGTGATGGTGTGCGCATGAATTTGGACCGCACTTGTGCTTGTTTAGTTTTTAGGCCTGCCAATATGTGATTATATTGTAGTATTTTTATAAGAAAACTACTTATTTTGCCACCATAAAATTCTTCCCTTCTTGACCCTCTCTCAATAAAACTTACTCCCTCCATTCTTTTTTACTCATCACCGTTGACTTTGAACGATAACTTTGACCATTCGTCTTATTTTTAAAGTTATGAGAAAATCATATATTTCTTTTATTATTTGATTCATCACTAAATGTTTTTAAAACATATTTTAAAATTTTACATATTTGAAATAATTTTTTAAATAAGATGAATGGTCAAAGTTCTCGGTCAAAGTCGACGGCGACAAATAAAATAGAACAGAGGGAGTATCTATTTTGCCTTCAAAAATTTTGAAATTACTTTTTTAGCCTTTGAAGCTAATGTTTGAGTATGTTTCTAATTGCAAAGAGAAAAATATATTTTTGAAAAAATTATACCTTGTCTATGTTTTTAGATGGTAGGTGAGTAGTATGAATACTACATACACAAATTTATTAAGATATTCATAGTATGTTAACATATTTTAAAACTTTTTAACCTGTTGCAACGCATAGGCATTTAGCTAGTTAATATATACTTTGAATCTGTCCAGTTTGATTTTAAATTGTTTAAAGCACATCAAATGTTCCTATATAGAGAAAATATGTTTTTTCGATAGTGAAAGTTAATTATTCTAATAATGAAAATAAAATATTTCATCAGTTTGTTTTGTTGCTAAAAAATAAATGTCTATAGTAGTGAATATCTAATATTTTTTAGAAATAGAAAAAAGAACAAAAGGAAAATGTCTCAATGAATTGGGCCTTGTTCGGCCACGACCAAAGGGATGTGTGTGTTTAGTAATAGGATGGCTTAATGAAATATAGGCTTAACTAACTAATGCATTAACACTACTTTTTCATTGTGTGGTTGCCTGTACAGCCCGTAAGCTAGGCGTGCTGGAAACATTGATTCCAGTCCCACATGCGAAGTCTGGCTTTGGTTTAGCGCACCGTACACCTGCTTTCTATCTAAGCTAATACATGTCACCTTTCAATAATACAGCCTCCTAACAAATACAAATTTATGATAGACAAAAGCGGAATATGCAGGCAATCAAACACCCACCTATTTTTTATGTTGTTGTTGGTGCCATTTAGTGTACCTATTATCTATCTATATATATATATATATAACTCTTTTTGGTATATAAAGTAATGTTTTATTATTAGATAACCCAGTATATTACATATAGTGCTTTTGTATGAACATATTGTAGAAACAGGCTAAAAAGGATCACCAAACAAGCACCGAACGCACCCAAAATGTAATCCACAAAGGAAATCTACGAAGAGAAGCCCCCCACACAAGTCAACAAGAGTCTAGAAGGAAAGAAGACCACGTAACAGAGCCATAGTCGATTGTGCTGATTGGCATGGAACAGACTTTGCTCTGGACACCTGTACCTATGCCCTATAAATAGAAGAAAAAGGCCCTCGTGAGGAGGGCATCGCCAAGGAGACTATGAAGACCAAAGAATCAATTAGGGGCTAGGTTTAGACAATAGAAGGGCGGCGCCTAACAACACACCTGTCGTGCGGATCGGCATCATGGTGTATTAAGTCAAATCTCACTGTATTTGATCATGGAGCTTGTTCCAATGAGCAATATGCATGAGTAATCCTCTATTCTTCCTTCTAGTGAAGGGGAGCTTGATCAACATATATCGGTTTTTGAGTTTATGGGAACAGCAGTGATTGGATCGCACTAGCAATGGTAGAGGGTTGAATAGACGGCATAAGAGGCTGATATGTGATGGGTGCTAGAGCGTGATGGGCGTTGAGAGCAGCTATACTGTTTTGAGGGAATATTGCAAAGGTTCACCATGCATGTCTATCACGTGTATGAGCAACATATAGGGGTCGATTATGCGGCGCAAGCGGCTGCACGTGACAGGTGCCAGAGCGAGATGGGCGCTGAGCGCAGCCGTGCTTTCTCATGCATATTGATATGCACACAAGTAATTTAATCGGAAGAGATTACAAACAAGCAACGCAATCCCATGAGAGATTTCCTAATATTGTTTGCCCTAATTCTTTAGTTTTCACTATCATTTAATTCCTATTACATACAAACAATTGAATCTTCTTTATAATTACTTAACCATTAAAGTTAGTAGTGCTAACTCTGACCAACAATTGTATTGGTTTAAACTGGTTTGGATTAGGCTGGTGAATTGGTACCACTACAAGAAATCATTTGATACATGACGAACCAAAAGCGTCATTGAATGTAAAAATCCGTCATAAACGTCTATCTGTGACGAAAAATTGAAACGTCATGTATCTCGCGTCATAGATTGAAGTGGGTGACGGTTTACAATTTTCGTCACCGATTGTATCTATCCATGACGTTTTAGAGCCGTCACAAATGAGCCCAAGTCCAACGGGGGCCCAAAGTTTAGTGACGAATTGAAACTGTCACGATTTTGATGACGTGGATGCCTAGTCAGCGCATGATATGGACGCCTAGTCAGCGCATGATGTGGACGCCTAGTCAGCATATGACATGGAAGGCAGCATGGAAACAAAATTTGGGCTGATTCTACAGCGGCCCATTTGGAATGTAAATATAACCCACATTGAATACAGCCCACAAATTGTTTTTTTTTTCGGCAAAGAATTAAGCTGCCAGATTTAAAAATGACATAATTCAGCCATTCATTTGATCAAACAAACATAATCACAATCATTCATAACATCACAGTGCACCAATTCCAGAGGTTTGCCATGAGAACTAAACAGACTACATTCCACAGTGCACCAATTCCATAGGTGTGCCATGAGCACTAAACAGACTACATTCCACCGATTCAACATTTTCATCAGTTAAACATTACACCATCAAACTGCACAAGTTTTGCAGCCCCCAAAAGATCCAACGAGCACAAAATAATGGCTTCCACATCAGCATAGAGCCAACAAAAGATCCAGCTGAACAAAAGCAAACCTTACCCATCGATCAAACATGACTAAGCAGAAGCTCAAGCTTTGCATTTGTCTCAGCCAGCTTCTTCTCCATTTCTTCTTTGTCCTTTACTCTTGCTTGTTCAACTTCCTGGACTTGCACCGAAAGAATGTCAATTTGTTCTCGTTGAGTATTGACAAGTTCTTCGAGATCAGCATTCGCCCTCTTTGCAGCCTCCAATTGCGCTTCAAGGTTCTGAGATTTAGGCTGCACATTCTTGATGCCCACATTCTGAAGAAATTTACTCTTCTTAGTGTGCTCAGCAAGGACATCAGCCACAACTTCTGTCACACACTTTGCTTGTTCATCCTCTGTATGTTCAGAGATCTTGTTCTCCATTTCAGTCTACAAACAAGCAAGAAGCAGACTATAAGTTACAGCTGAAAAGAATTATGCTCTACAATCACAGTATTTTGTGTTGCAAAATACTAACAATGGTAGACTCCACTAAAGGAGTGTAGCCTTTCTTTTTGTTGCTGTAATGGAACTCTTTGAACAAATCGAAGGCATTGGGATCTTTATCTTTGTACTTGTCTTCTCCCTAAAAGCAAGAAACGTATATAGAGGTCATATATACTTGATGTCCAGTCAATAGCAGGAAAAACCTGAGTAAAACCTAATGACAATGGATAGTTAAGTCTAGCAGCAAGTAGTAGTAATCATGCTAAGTAAACTGATCATACCAACATTTAAGATTATCCATCTAGAAACAATAATTAACATTTGTGAAATAAGATTACCATGTTTTCTGAAATATGAATTGAAATAATAATAACAATGCTAATATCTAGTATACATGCTAATATGTAGCTATAATTTTGTATGTTTGACCTATTCCTGCGCTATGTACTGTTTGTACATATATTACCAATGTCATTATGACAACAGAGGAGTGCATTACTAGTAATATCTAGTAATATAGTTCATTACAGTAATGTACTTACTAAATTTTCTAAGTGCACCATGTAGCTGCGCGAACCAGTAGTTTGATGAAACTTCACTTGAGCACGGTTGGCTTTGTTTGCTTCACATATTGCCTACATGAAAAACAAAATACAAGTCATGTTTTCAGCCAGCAAGTAAGGAAATAGTTTTGTTTTACGGAACATACGATCTTTCTAGGGTTCTTCCAATATTCAACAAGGTCATTCCACTCCTCATTGGTCATGCATTTGACAGGAGATGTTTTTGGAACCAAATGAAGTGGATAAGGATTAAAATATTTTTTCTTTAGCCTGTATCGTTGTTGGCGAATTGCAGATTTCATCATCTGTGCACAAGCCTTTTCAACAGTAGCATCACTTTTGTTCATTTCAAACTTTGCCTACACAGGTGAACAAAGATTCATAAGAACACAAATATCATCAGCACCATGATGACCACTACATAGGGGTGCTTGAAGAGTATGTACTTACATCAAGTTTGCCTATAAAGTGCTTGATGATCCCAGGTTGCTTCTTATAGTCCTTCCAGTGCTTAAACACAGGCACGTGGTTCCTGATTGCAATGTTGCATTCAGTTGCAAATTTGCAGCAACAAGAGGCACCACTGGCCTTATCCTTCCTTCTGGAATCACCACAGGTAGCTTGCCACGCCGAGCTCGGGACATCTTGTGGAGACCTTTTCCCATATTAATTCCCCTTATGCATCGGACCTCTTGTTCTAGTTATAAATGTAATTAAGAACAATTAGATGACTGAAATGGTTGAAATAAAAGAACATGACTAGAAGATTGAAGTTTTGTTTGTAAATACCTTCACAATCATTGACAGTCGAAACTTGATGGTCAGTATGTGCAACGCCACCGACATTACTCATCTGGTTGTCTAGCAATGTAGTATGGCTGCATTCTTCAGTTGCCATTTGGTTGGGTTGATCTTGCTGGTGAACGCCATCATCTGAAATACAGGTAGGTCATCAGACCTATTACATGATGCAATTAAAGGTACTAAAAAGATTAACACAAAACTTGTATTAGAACTAGCCTTGGACAATTGATTGTCTATGCTGCTCCAAGGTGGCAGATGGTGTTGGAGCAGTAGGAATGACACTTGGTGTCACGCATGTTGGGTCTGACATCCTATTGCTTTGATTGACATCTTGCAATGTAAGGAGCTTTTTTGACCTTGTAGCTCTTGTTGTTGACTGCAATGCATGAATTCTCTTAACACGAGGCATGCTTCCAGATATAGTCAAGGCAACACTTCTTTTGTTACCAGCTTTCTTGGAAGTGTTGTTAGTTTTCTGCAATGAACAAATGGAAACACTTATCAATCAAGAAAAATAGAAATAATTATATTGGATTAGGTAACAAGGAACTAGAGGATTTCAACACCTTAGATTGATTATCATCAACAAAATCATCTTCATCTGTACTATCTTGTTCAAGCTCATACTCAGATTCAGAGTCTCCACAGTTATTGTGCTGAGACTTATTCTTTTTTGAAGGAATGGAAGCACTCTTGAAGCAGGGCAATTCACCGAGTCCAAGTTGCTGCAGTCTTGCATTGTTCTGCATACACTGCCTCAGCCGGTGTGCTTCATATGGAGTTAGTGGTGGTTCTAACACAAGGAAAAAACATTAACAACAAATTAATCATTTGTTAACAGTACTGCATCTGTAAGTAACAGATTTGAATTTAGTTAGAGATGTCCATAAAATGTAATAACAGCAACATATGATGCACAAGAATTAAATTACACAAGTAAATTTATTAGTCCATGAAGTATTAGTCCACATGTGCAATGGAACAGGGCCCCCAAAAATTAGGGCCCCTGATTTACTGCAAGCATCCACTAATTGTTTTTAAATAACTGTGCATTTAACTGTTTTTAAATAATCTTCATTTTTCTCCATATTCATAAAATTTTTGAAATGAGAATATACATGCATGTGTTCTTTAGGTTCAGAGCAGCAAATGTATTTTGCACTATGAGTTTTTTTTGTGTTGAACATCTCTAATACAATTAAAGAACAATGTGTATGTTTTCCAGCTTCAATTACTCTATTTTTTTTTCTTGGTCCATGTATTCCATTCATTCTAGAAGCAAACTTTCTACATGCTGAAGCATATTGCTTACAGTAGTCGAGAGATTAACAGTATCGATAATACAATTCTAAAAAAGATAAGGCCCTAATTTGGATTGGAACCAGGTCCTCAAAAATCTGTGGTACGGCCCTATCAAGAACTAGAACAAAGATTAATTTGCAAAAGTGAAACTAACTAGAACAGGTGGTTAAGAACAAAACCTTCTGGTCCCTTCCGTCCACCTTTCCTTGCCATCCTAGAGCACTGAACCTGAAAATACATAAGCCAAAATGACAAACAAATGGTATGCGATGGTTAACATTCTTATTGCAATAAATAAAGCAGAAAAAACAAAGCATGCAGGATGTACAAGCACCAATCGGCCAGCAACAAAACTCAGTGCACTTATCAATTAATATTGACGGGACCAAGACCATTTTTTTTTGTTGAGGCAAGACGGGACCAAGACCTGCTGCTTCATCTACAAATTAATATGGTACCGGGGCATGTGCGTCGCAATGGTGGCTGGGAAGCTGCCGACGCACTTCCTCGGGCCACGAGCCGGTGCTAGATCTGGCACTGCTGTGAGGCTAGCAGCTGAAGCAGGATAAGAACCCCATGCCCCACAGTCCAAGCAGGGTACGAACCCATGCTCGCGCAGGTTGTTGTGGGTGGATTTGAGAGGAGACTGAGGGAGAGGATGCTGAGGAGGAGCGTGGAGAAGAAGAATGGGCGGCGGGGCGTGGGTGGATGCTGGTCTAAAATATTTTATCCTAGCGCCGGTCTGAGGAATGAAATTTGATGGGCGCGGGACTGAAATTTTGGGAATTGAATGACCCAAGTACCCTTTTGTCTCTAACTAATGAAGCACAGGAGCAATAGTTGGGTCCTAGTTTTGGGAAACATTGATGGGTAGTATAGTAATATTTGAAATTGGTCTGGCGCAACCCAGCCAAAAAGTTGGCGCCTGAACGAAAATTTCTGACGCTAGGAGCACCGCACCGAGATGGGTGGCCCACCTGCCAGTGGCCCATTTGGAGAAGACGGATTGCACAAAGTACCTTACAAATAAAAGAAAACGGCTCAAATTGATCAAATTGAACGATATAATTGTGATACATGGACCAAAATACTTTTAAAATCCTATAAAAATTACTGAAGTGTTAGGGGCATTTGATTTAAGTCTACACGAAATTTGAGTTGCAAAATCATTACACTTTGAGAGAAAAAAATAAAATAGTAAAAATGATTGTTTATCTTTTTTATATTTTACAAAATATATTGATTTTTTGTATGAATTTCATTGTGGAACTGTTTCAAGGTACAAACAACCTGTACCATTTTTTAATATTTTTTAAAATTTTATCTGCATTAATGTGTACTCAAATTGAGCAAACACCATATATGCTATAGGCTTTCTAGTCAAATGATGAGCAATTTGAGATTACACAATTGAAAGGTGTGTAAAAACATATACTAATTTTTATGTGCACAGGTTAGTAACTTGTACACATACATGAAATTTCATTTTAAAAAAGTTTTTTTTCTTGAAGAATAAAAAATGAACTAAATGGAGAATAGTGCTTCATAAAAGGCCCTCCTTCCCCTAATCTCCTTCTATGGCACAATAAACAAGGAACAAAATACTACCATAATTCTCCTTGATAATTAATTTGGGCTCCATAATTTTGCGTGCATGAAGATGCATTTTCTTTTGGAATACGAGGAATTAATCTAGGAATAATTGTACAATGCTTATACAAGAAAGATTATGAAATTTTTGTTTTTTATAATACTAATAAGATAATGGGAAGAAGGGAGTAAGATTTATCAGCACATAACGGAGCTGCATCCGTATGATTAAAGTTTGTGAGAGTCAAAGAGAGGATTTTTCTAAGACTGTACAAAAAAAGTCAACACATTTGGACGTGTTATACGAAATCTAAACAAGTTTTAATTTTGAAACATGAATTAAAAGAAAAATATTGACTGTGGCGCAAGAAAAATATTGACTGTGGCGAAAAATATATACTACTCCGACTCGATTAGTCAACGTCATGAGTACATTGCACAATACATTAGAACAAACTAAACACATAATTCAGGGAGCTACTCATCATCACTATCAACCTCCATGTCATCTTCATTATCGCTGCAGTATGCCATAAGCGTATCATCTCCTTCATCTTCGCTGTCGCTTTCAAACACGCCTCTATCATTTTCTTTCATCAGAGAGGCAACTTGAGCAACTTCAATAACAGTAGCTTGTTCATCTTCTCTATTTATAGGCTGCTGATATGTTACATCGGAAACTACCTTCTCTTACCCTGCAACTCACAACTCTCATCTTGATATGCAGGACATTAGACAAAACACCATCAGATTCACTAACATTGTACAGATGCCTATGATCAAATGTTTGGACAATTTGCCAATTTTTACCAAACTTGTATCTGGCAAATAGAAGACCTTTCTATCTTGAGTTGCCAAAATGAAACAATCATTCTTATTCCAATTCCGAGAGCAGCTCTTCTTTGCAAAACTTTTCAGGAGGATCGTTGCTTTCATGAAGGCCAATGTATTCATTATTCCTTCGTAGACGATGTCCCTTTGGAAGGAAACGATAGTGCCCAATATACCCAATTTGTTCCTTAGGGCATATGACAAAGGATTCTTATCACAATGAATACATGCAAAATAGCCTCTTGTGGTACGTCCAGAAAGAGTGCTTAAAGCTGGGTAATCATGAATGCACCATAACACCGCAGCACGTAGATTAAACATTTGACCACTAAAGCGTCATACGTCCGCACTCCCTTCCAAAGCTCAAGTAAATCTTCTACAAGAGGCTCGAGAAATACATCAAAGTCCTTCCCAGGTGCAGATGGACCTGGAATTAACAAAGCCATCATAAGTGGACTCTTGCATACACGCCCATGGCGGAAGGTTGTATGGCACAACAAAACTGGCCACATGCTGTATTTGGTGTTCATGTTTCCAAAAGGGTTGAACCATCAGTAGCAAGCCCGAGTCTAATGTTTCTTGCATCTTCTGCAAATCTGGATATTCCCTATCGAAGCTTGCCAGCCTCACCATCAGCCGGATGACTATTCCTTTTCCTTGGCTCTCGCTTCAATTTGTGCCATTGCGCTTCTTCTGCCACTTCTTTGAAACAAACATTCTTTGTAGCCTAGGTGCCATGGAAAATGTCGCAAGACTTTCTGTGGAACCCTCTTCCTATCAGGGTCTTTCCATCTTGATGTACCACACCTCGGACAATTGTCATGCTTAGCATATTGCTTTCTAATATACACAATTGTTCAAGCATACATGTATCGAATCATATCCAAGACCTAAACGCTTTAGAAGTTTCTTGGCATCACTATATGATTTTGGAAGTGGATCCAACTTTGGGAATGCTTCTACCAGTAGCTTCAATATTGAAGAAAACGCAGAATTGCTGATCTTATGGAATGACTTCAGATGGAGTAGCTTTACCACAAAGGAGAACTTTGAAAAATTAATACAACCAGGATAAAGTTGACGCTTGGCCTCTTTCATCACATTGCAAAAAAGGACTGATCCATGCTAGTGTTTGCATCTCCATTTTCATCATTTTCTTGACCTTCTTCCGCTGCGGTGTGTAGGTCTTCTATAAGCTCTTCAAACCGATCAGCAAAGTGCTGACATCCTCAGCCACACCTGTCCTTCTATAGAATCATCAACACTGCCGTTCCCATGCACTCAACAGGATTTTCAAAACAGTTATGTCCAAGTCCTCTCCATGATGTATCCATTTCGTATAAGTAGTTTCCATTCCATGCAACAATATGTGCCTCTCCACAATGGACTGATTCCGAAAAATCTGATTAAGGCATCTGCTACACGGGCATAATATTTCTTCATCTTCACTGAATTTCCTTTTACAAACTGCATAAAATCTTCAACGCCTTCATGTACTCATCAGTAAAAAGTGTACCATGCACCCATCTTCTATCCATCTGTATACACATTAGACAAATATAAATAAATAAAATGTGCTAGTTCTACTAATTACAATTTTTTTCCTCAAAACTGCCGGTGCCTACTAGTCACAAATATAAATAAGCAAACAGTTGACATGAGAAATTCTCTGTATGCGTATATAAGTTCTACTAGTTACAAATTATTAATTTGAAAAAAGAACTCAATGAATGTTCTGTTCACAAGAATATCAGGCAGTGTCACACACAAAAAAAAAACTGCATTACTCTAAATCGTGCATCCAAAGAAATTCATGAACAAATGCAAGGATTTACCATGGCTGCCGGTCAGCTGTGAGGTGGGGATTGGGGAAGAACGAATAGGGAGTGAGTGTGATGGCCGTGTCTCCAACAAGAGCGGGGAGATGGCAGGCCACTTGCGCCGCTCGCCGCCACACCGGCTCGCCAAGTCGCTTGAAACACAACCGAACACCCCGCCCGCTCGCCTGTGCACTTTGGGTCTGTGCTAGACGGCACCCCAAGTCGCCAATCGCCTGCCCGAATGGCTGTAGAACAGAGTCGCTGCACACCTGCTCCCTGCGTGGCTGCGGTTGCCACCACGCCGGCTAGCCAACCGCAAGACACTGCCGCTGGTTGCCTACGCCCTGTGCGCCTGCCCTCGCCGCCTCCAGATTTCTAGTTCGTGGACGACGGGAATGGACTGGAGCGCAGATTTGTTTGACCTGAGAAGTCCCCCGATCTGAATCTCATTTTAGTTTAATGCGGATGGAGTTACATACGATTATAAAAAGAATATATTCCATCTACAAACAACCAGCAACGCTAGTGCAATGGTTGGACATTGAACTCCCAGGCAGGTGGTTCCCAGTTCGACCACCATCGGGCGCGAAACAGGTTTTTAATTTTTCTTTTCTTACAAATCCCGTGGGCTGGATTGTAGGGCCCCCTACATTACAAGTGGGGCCCACAAAACTGTCAGCATTAGTAGACCAAACTGTGGGACCCGCTACCTGCAGGGCCCACGTCCAGCTGGTCAACTGCTGACATGTTAAGCAACCGGCCACGTCAGCATGCAACATCAGCATCATTGTGTCACAATATTGGCCCCCTTGCCTTACATGTGGGACCCACTAACTATAAGATCCATGATGTGCGTGGGAAGTTAAGCTGTGACGATTTCATTTCTCAAAAGAGTAATGATTACTATATTTGCGTCATAACTTTCACTAATCTGTGACGATTTGTTTTTCTCAAATGGTGACGGGCACCATGTTTTCGTCACTAACCTAAGTGGGTAAGGTGGCCCGATTTCAATCCGTGACGAAATTTGATAACCGTCATAGATGTTGTACAATTATGACGCTTTATTAGATCGTCATCTCCGATTCGTCATGGATCAACAGATTTTTTGTAGTGTACCTTAGTCAAGCTACCACTAGACCACCCTACCACACCATAAATCAAGAGCACCAAATTTGGCTATTTCTTATCAAATTGAACTAATTCATATGTAATTACTACATTCTAAAGATCGCTCAATATCTAAACGTTATGTCCTACCTTCTTTCTAGTTTGGCTATGCAATAAATACTAGATGAACATATGAAAAGTGTCCATGTGGTTCAATCTCAGTTATGATGATTTGAGGGTTGATATTGAGCCATGTCACCGGATAACCATTTACTTATATATTCCTCTAGTATTTATTGCACAAACATGTGCCCCTCATGAAACCCACTTTCATGGCCTCTGCGGGCTGACTTCATGGTAAGGGGTTTGTTATAATCACAAAAGTGGCCCTTTGTTACCATTTCTGATACTTTTTGGAATGTATCACGAGTCCAGCTAGTTTGTGTGGGCTGACTTCATGCCACGGACCCTGAATGTAGCGGTCTAAAATCAGTCTCGACACCGAACAAATGGTACATTGATGTGTTGGTGCATTATTTAATTTGGGTCCGCTTCTTTTCATAGTTCGAAACCATTAGCTCCATTAGCTCTTACAATTTCTTTGAGTTAGAATTTTTTTTACATTTTTTCTAAAATATTAAAGCTGGGTGTAGCCTTTAACTATAATGTTCTATAAAATATTTAAAATTACATATAAATATTTTTATAAAAAATATATTCTAAAAACAAATCTATTCATATGATTTTTTATCTTTTTCAAACTAACTAACTTAAAAGTTATTCATGATATATATCCTCAACGTTTCTTTTACTAACCTGGAGCGAATACTTAAGATGCAGCTAACCTCGATCTTGCATTAGAAAATAGTAAAAAAGAAAAAAAGAACCTTTTTGATACTTCATTGCTGTCACGGAGAACGGGAGAAAGAAGTACACAACACATGCACACATACAAACTGAGCATGCAGTATGCAGCAACATGATGAGGTTACAGAATGCAACAGAGTAGTAGAACGAAACAAAGTAAAACCTTCTTCATAACTGGACCATAAGTACATATTTAGCGTGGGCAAGTAAACCATGCAGGGCATGCCCTGCCACATTTGTTGAGAAAGGACATTGGCGTCGACCGGTAAG
This sequence comes from Oropetium thomaeum, assembly GCA_001182835.1. Lineage (NCBI taxonomy): Eukaryota > Viridiplantae > Streptophyta > Magnoliopsida > Poales > Poaceae > Oropetium > Oropetium thomaeum. Next base: position 2,417 of record LFJQ01000253.1, on the reverse strand, counting down.
AGGTCCGAGGCAAAGGCAGGCGCAAGCAGCCGCCTCGAGGTCGCTGAGCCTCCAAGCAGCGAGCAGCACGCGCCGTCCTTGGTGATAAGGGACAAGGTGAGGCAAGCATTGAGCTCGGCGATACTGTACCTGCACATAGTAGCGCTCGGTGTGTGGATACGGCCGGCGGCGGTGGTGGAGCTGGGTTGTAGCAGTTGGGCTCGCAGCCATGAACGGCCATGGATAACAGAACGCTGCTTATTATAGTCGTGAGGAGGGCAACGGAAGCAGTGAACTGAGGCGCCATAGATATATACTGTTATAAAACACAGCAAAAGTTGGAGTACTGATCGAACGGGGGCTTTGTTTTCGATCTTCTTGACACACTGTTGGTGTTGAGGTTGTGTGAACATCTGGTGGTATTTATAGGCAAAATCGTGAAGACCTTTGGAGCTCTCAATATTCATCGGCACTGGCAAGGACGACGATCGATGTTGAGGTGGCGATGAGTGCGGTATACGTGCATTGATCCAGAGCAATGGTATACGTTCTCGAACTGTCCGTCCCTGACACGTATGTTCCCAGCCGTTGACTTCAATAGTTATTTGGTAGCGACGGTAAGTTTGCTATATATGTCATTACATCCCCGGAGAACCACAATTAGTCCACACGCCGCTTAATTACATTCATGGCATTATTTTAGACCAAAGGCCTTGGCCCTGCTTAGCAGATCGGTAGCATTATTCTGGGGGGGGGGGGGGGGGGGGATATTTTTATAATTGACACATTACACTAAATTACAACGCATTGTGTTCAACCACCTTTTTCGCTTTCCTTGCCCACTGACCCCTCGCACCGACGCTGTATCCACCCATCGTCATCCGCACACACTGCCGCCTACAAATGACGCGTGAAAACCTTTTCCTATCGCTCATATTTAGTTTCCTCCGCCACACAATACCCCACTATAATGAATGCTACTTAAACATACCGGTAGTATTTAATGGTCAAATAATCTCGATGGTCAGATTCTAATTAACAGAGGAAAGTAAGAGATGCTAACATCTGTGCTAACATTGAATTTGATGACTCAAATTTGTGCTAACATCTGTGTTTCAGATTAAGAGAATATAATGAAAGAAAAATTCATGTGTTATAGTCCTTGAACACTTATTTTTTCTACACTCTTTGTTACAGTTAGTATATTGTAGACTTCCAGCTATGTTACAAGAAAATTACACAGATATTTTTATGTAACTTTTATGTAATGATGGTGTAACTTTTATGTAGTGCGACGGTGCAACTTTCAATGGTGATTCTGTAATTAAAAATTCAGGTGTGACAATACTTTAAAACGTTTGAATATTCTATTGGGATATAAATTAATCTAATTTTAACTATGGATCTCAAAATTCAGTCATTGAAAGGCTCTACAACAATTTTTTATTTGCAATGAATTTGATCAACTGAAACTGGACATTTGACCATGGTATATATCAACAGATCAACAAGAATTTTAGCCTTCTATGACAATTATGCCATGACAAAAGTGAAAACGTCATTAATCAGCCCCGTTTATGACTTTTTTGAAGACGAATTTGATTTAGTGACGAACGCCACTTGTTCGTCATAAAAGTTAGTCACAAATTGTCATAAAACATCTTCAACCTAATTTGTGACATATTCTATATCGTCATAACAATATTTTTTGTCACAAAAAATTTTTTGTCCATGAGACATTTTTTTCGTCTCAAACATCTTTCAGTTCATGTGATATGTTTTTATCACAAAAAAACTTGTATTCCACGACCTAGTGTGCTAACAGTTGAAACAAAAAGATTAAAAAAAACATTTGAAAGTAAACAAAAGTAAATACCAAGATTCGAACCCCATGACACCTGGTGACTAAGGACGTAGTGTTTGGTTGCTTGAACGAAGGTGATGCTGGATGAAACGGTTCAAGGGATAGAATGGTCCCGAGCGAATTGATACAGGAGAAATGTTTGGTTGATTGCATGAGTTATTTGTATGGGATGGCACAAGCTCGATCATACCGAATTTTGTGGGTTGTGTGAATCGTTTTGTTAGGGTCACCTTCTCACAAATGTGGTGATTTTACCCCTTCTATCAGTTATTGTTTCATCTGATTCTTTTGTTAATGCTTAAAAAATAATTGCATTTACTAATTTGATTTAGAAAAGAAAAAATCCACAAGGATATATCATAGTTACGGCAACCAATTTGTTCAAAAAATTAACTTGATTTACAACTACAGACCCTTGCAACTAACAATTTTTATACACACTACCGGAATCTCAAAATTTCCTGACGGTTTTCAAAAACGCATAGGAAAATTATGTATTTTCCTGATGGTTTTACAATAACCCACAGGAAATTGATACACACAGGAAAATTAGATATTTTCCTGACTGTTTTGC
>LFJQ01000252.1:0-40512 GCA_001182835.1 Oropetium thomaeum | reverse complement strand
GAGAGAGAGAGAGATGCAGGAGTAGACACACAGGTCAACAGCGAGGACAAATACCAGAAGAGATAGATCTTCACTCGTCACGAGCAGTTAGACTTTGCCTTCATGTGCAACAAACACGAAGGCAACCGCATGAGAAATGAGACGGCAGCAGGAGCCAAGCGGCAAGCGGAGTACTACAACACACGGCAGGTAGAGAGAGATATGGCGGACGCGAACACGGAGGAAAACGTCACATGTGTTTACGCGGAAACCCTCACAAGTCAGCGACCCGCGCCGCCAAGTGGCCTACCTGCCTCTGCCTGCCTATAAAAGCAGAGGTAGACGGGCCGCCGCCCACACCCAGCCCAGCACCGCCGCCCAAGGCGCAGCATTAACATTACAGGGCATCACTGGAAAACCGGGAGAGGCCAGGAGCCTCGCTGTTGCCAGCCGTCAATGGCTTCCAACGCCGCGGCCGCCGCCGCCGCTGCCGACGTGGTGGTCGTGTTCGACTTCGACCGGACCATCATCGAGTGGGACAGCGACGACTGGGTCATCACCAAGCTCGGCGCCACCGACGCGTTCCAGCGCCTGCGCCCCACCATGCGCTGGAACCCCCTCATGGTGCGCGTGTCGTCGCATCTCATCTAATCCAGGTGAACGACACACTCACCGTCTTCTCATTTTCTTTCTCCGCCGGCGATGGCCTTTCCTTTCCAGGACCGGATGATGGAGGAGCTGCACGCGCGGGGTAAGACGGCGGAGGACATCCGCGAGTGCCTCCCGGAGCGCGCCGCTCGACGCGCACGTCGTCTCCGCCATCACCGGCGGCGTCCGCGCTGGGGTGCGATCTGAGGGTCGTGAGCGACGCCAACACGTTCTTCATCGAGACCGTCCTGGACCACCACGGCGTGCTCGGCTGCTTCTCCGAGATCAAGACCAACCCGGCGCGCGTCGAGGCCGACGCAGGCTCAGGATCTCGCCGTTCCACGACGCCGCCAGCGAGCCCCACGGGTGCAGCCTGTGCCCGGAGAACATGTGCAAGGTATGGATGAATGGATGGATGGCCAGTAGGACGGCACATCGGTTTCGCTTTATTTTCAGTTGTCAGCTTCCACCATGCGTCACTCACATCACGTGGCTAGTGGAGACAAAAAGGAACGTCATGACCTGTCCAAAATGAAACAATTCTAAATTACCACGAGGCACGAGCTAATGATGTTCTGCAAACTGCAATTCTGAATATAAGGCATAATCATAGTGTATCCTTCAACAATTTATCAAGTGCCTTTCAATTTCTGACAAAAAATTGAAAATAGTATACAATAAGAATCTATATAAACTAGAAATTTGCTTACCATGTGCAGGGCAAAATAATCGAGGGGATTCAGGCGGCTGCTGGTGCCGAGAAGCAGCGTTTCATCTACATCGGTGACGGGGGCGGGTGATTACTGCCCCTCCCTTAAGCTGGGAGAAGGGGACTACGTCATGCCAAAGGAGAACTACCCTCTCTGGAACCACATCCGCAGCAATAAACAGCTTCTCAAGGCTGAGGTTCATCCTTGGAGCAGCGGCAAGGAACTGGAGAATACTCTACTTAAGCTGGTGAATAAGTTGATCAGCTCACCTGTGCAAGCGTCCCAGCTGGAGTGCAAATGCGAGGTCACCAATCCAGTATCCACTGAAGTAGGTCGCACTCAGGCTCTCCCTGTGCCACATTGACCAGTAATCGATTCTTACTTCGCAGATACAGGAACGATTGCCTGAATCATATCAGTACGTCCGACCTTATAGAAGTCCCTATCCTGCATTCATCCTAATAATTGATGTAACTGGGAATGTTGCAATTAGCAGATTACATCTGTGCAATCCGGCAGATTAATTGCTGGAAATATCTCTTAAGTACCAAACTCCAGTATTATAAATTGCTCTAACCATATAAATCGGTCAAGAGAGTAACATGGTAGCATAGATATGCTAATAATGGCAATGCCTAGTTGTTTACTGCTCATTATATTTGTTTAGTTGAGCTCCACTGACTTCCACTTGCATGAAAATACCAAAAAACCATATCTGTTCAGTCCTATAAATTCTGGAAACAACTTTGTATGCATCTGCAGCAGATAGGCTCATAGGCATTTCACTTACCTTTTAATCAGGCAGCTGTTCAGAAATGTGTCAGTTTACAGCCCTCCCTTTAACACCAAAGCACAAAAAGTCTAACAAGATTTTGCCGTATGGAGAGTTCTTTGCAGTAGTACTTCAGAGCAGGAGGTAGAGTACACTTTCTTGTCTCGCCACACTGGATACCACAAGCTTCTCAAAAAGGGCAAAACCAATCCGTGTCCAGATCATGCATGCCCATGGAAGATCAGCAATTCTCTCTCAGCCAAGTTCTCCACGATCCACAGCTCATGTCATGTGAAGCCTCAACGGAGGAAGTAACATAGATAGGGGTCATGAACTCGTGCAGAACCTGTCGCAACGGCAGCTCCAACCATATGCCTGACATGTATAAACTCCTATCACCTCGGAGAACCTGTCGCGGTGCATGCTTATCAATTACTACCTCCGTTTTTTGATGGTTGCAATTAAAAAACGGAGGTAGTATCATGCTCTTCGGGGTGACCATGTCCCCGTTGCGGCATCCCGTCGAACACATTCAAGGCATCGACAAAGCAACCGCGCTCACAATACATTGGCTCGTTAAGCAGGGCAGGGGATAGGATAGGAATAGGATTCGGCTCGAAAAGGTAGAAGGCGTATGAGGAGCACCTGACCCTGCCCGCAGCAGAACGCGCGGTGGCCGTGCCATCCTTCAGGCCGCGCCACGGGACTGAAGCTTGTCAGCGTGGCCGCGTGGGAGTGGGCATTGCTATCGGCATGGTAGCACTGATCAGAGTGGGTTGATTGGATCGCAAAGCGAAGCAGATGGACCTGAGTGGAAAGGGGCAGGCCGGCTGTAGGAGGCCGTGCCGGGCGGCCGGTCTGTGGGTTGGAGGGAAGAAGCCGGCACGAGAGGTGATGAATAAGCTCAAGAGTTCGCAGAAAACGTGTTCAAAGAATACGCCTCCATAGTGAGAACACGACTGCAGATCTTAACGGTACAGACAGGAAGCAAGCGTTCATCTGAACGAATCTTTAGGCCCCGTTTGTTCACGATCTGAATCTCAGAAGCTAAAATGAGCAGCTTTTGTCAGATTATAACACAGTTTTACCAATAAAACCCACTTGACATGACAAACAAAGGACATACTTACATTTTATATTTTCAGATTTTAAAAATCTTAAATTTCACAATCTACAATCCAAATTGGGGCTTAGCCGCAAGCCCGCAGCTTCCAGCTGTTCAATACCCAATCCAACTATGCAACTCAAAATTAAATATCCACATCACGAGGCATCTGACGACCAAATCCAATAACAAACAAAAAGGATTTACGAATAGGCAGGTACACGGGTGCGTGAACACGTCACAACTCAGATGAAGCCAAGCACAACAAAAGAAAAAAGTTACAGATTTCATTAGTTCCAACTGGTATTGTTTCCGTGGGATTACAGCAAGTACTCTTCTATTACAGAGGTTTGCAATGGAGATCTACGCTTTGAAGTTTCTACAGCATAAAGAGGAATACATCATAATGGCTCATCATGCGGGCTGTCAAGTTAGCTAACAGTTACATCTATATCCGAAACGCCTAGTTGGAGTCCAAGACCTTCTGTTGCAGGTTATTATCCTAGCCACTCCCATACATCATCACCGAGCAGAAACTGAACTGAACTAAGGTACTGCACGACATCACTAAGAAGCAGCATCCGGAACAACAAGACTGGTCCACGCTCCAAAGAGGCAGTTGTCCAAGAAACTCTCTGAAGTAATAAGGCATTAGCGGGTGACACCTTGCTCATCAGTCTGTTTCTTCCATTTCATCATCAGACTGTGGGTTCTCTACCTCACTGCAACTACTCATGCCATTAGCTGCAGACATGAAGTAGTCCTTAGCTGAGCTGTCTTCAACCTTGTACTTCACAAACTTTGCTGCTGTAGCATCTTCATTTTCACAGCCCTTCCTTTTCCGTATGCCATTAGCTGCCACCTTCATTGACTGAGCAGCAGCCATGAAAGCATTATCTGCAGTCTCCATCTCCACAGCTTCCTCGTCGTCACTAGATTTGGCATCCATAACCTCCCCACCTCTCTGCTTATCAATGAAAAAAAGTTCTGCATCTGAATGGATCATTCTGCTCCCATAGCCATTCTTGACCTCATCATAAGTGAGCCTCCCCTTGATCCAAGAACTGCTATCTCCAAACACATTGAGCCCCTTGTCTTCAAGGTCAACAAGCCACTCTGCAAAAAGGAAACATGTATAGTTTTACATCACTCCAAAAGGCATGATTTAAAATCAATGACGTCATTACATATCTTCACATACTGAGAAGAGCTTGAGGTGTGTTGGCAACTGGTTTGCTGAGTTGGTTAAAGCCAGCTTGACAAGTAGCCCACTTGATGATATAACTCGGAACATTTGAAGTCGAAAATGCATTAATAAACGATATTGCTCTACCTTGATCACCTTTGCTCCTATAAAGAAGAAATGAAATGAGAAGAATTTTCCAAGGCCATCTAAGTTTTGATTCCAGTAACTATTTTCACCTGGCTTCATTGATCGCGTCATGAGTAATAATCAATCTTGATACAAATGTATGCAAAAGGGAACTATCAGCTTGATCAACTCCAGCTTCATTGTTAATGAAAGAATAATCCACCAAGATCAGAGCATCATAAAGGACATCTCTCACCAAGATTTCATCATCAGCACTCTGAGTTTTGCACCACAAACCACATGCAACAAAGGTAAGATGAACAAAGAACATGACAAAGCAACTAACGCGACTCACATTCGTATATAAACAATTTTATTCCAGTGTAAACGTTACAATTAGCCAACAAAGTCATAGGGAACAAGGGCACAACCATATATTCAAGTGATCTGAGAACTATAGAAAATGGCTCCCTGTAAACTGTGCTGAAAGTAGAAAACTAACATGGCTTGAAAAATAAACACACAAGCCAAGAATAATTGGCCATTCAACTCCTCGTTTGCCAGTTCCATACAAGACAAAATAGTTACTATACCAAGTGACTATGCTCAGAAACAAATGAACAAAAGAAAATGATACACAGATCAGACTTAAACCTGTTTCAATAGTGCAAAGATGTGAACAACTCCGACCCAAGTCATGCTCCTTGCGGATATTGACATCAAATGGTACAGTAACACCAGCTTTGTGAAACAAATAGTAACTACTCTTCTCTTCTTTAGTCTTAGTTTCCACAAGTTAAGTACCCTGAGTCCAAGAACAACTGAAGTACAAAGCAAAAGGTTGCATGGTTTTTATCTGACAAAGGTAATCCATGCAATTAACTAGTTCACACGGCATGATCACCAACAGATTTTTAATTGAATCCATGAATTTATCAAGAGGGTTATTATGTTTCATACAACTACCATGATACATTGTGAATGTTAAATTACTTCCAGATGCCGTATAAGTATGTTATGGGTAGCTAAGGCATAACAATCCTAGCCAGCAAAGGCAAGAGCTACAAATATGAATTGGCCCGAAGTCAAACAGACGTACCAATAGCGAATAAACAGGCAGGGGACGGTTCAAGAGCATGTTCAGCAGGATCCCTGTTAGATCCAAAGGTTCATCACAACCATGACTAAGCTAAAAGGAACAAAGAAGAACCTGGTCGTCATCCACTTACCGAAGAATTGCTGGTTCTGGAACACAGGAATGGAGCTGACAGCCCAGATCCTAAGTTCCTTCTGCAGCTCGGCGCGGGGCACCCCAGTTGCATTTTGCACCTTGAGGCAGAGCCTAAGAAGGAAGGCCTCAGCCACCACCAACCCTGCAAGGTACTCAACGCTGCAGCCTTCCTTCATGAGCTCCTGCCTTGCCTCGTCACCGGCAAGCGGGAACAACACCTGAAACGGGCACCTGTCCCTCGAGTGGCGCACGCTCCACACCTTGACAAGCTCGCTGAACGCCGGCAGCAGCCTCTCCGTGTCCGCACCAGCCCCAGGCCCAGACACGGAATCACCTGCAGCGGCAGTGCGGCTGCTGCAGATGCTGATGTAGCTGAGCACGGCTTCGACAAGGGCCTCGGTTTCCTTGCGCGGCATGTCGGAGTAGAAGAGCTCGGATACAACCGGCGCGAGGAGCGCGAGGGGCTTGGCGGATGTGGGCGAGGAGGCGGAGAAGGCAGAGAGGAGCTGGAGCAGTGAGCGGAGGTCGCCGGGGCTGTCGTGGAAGTTAAGCGCGGAGAAGAACCAGACAGCCTCGAGCGGTGGGTCCGGGTAGGCGCTGAGGACGCGAGAGAAGACGCGATGGAAGTTGGTGAGGTCTGCAGCGCCCGGGGCCGGTGCGGCGGAGACGGCGGCGAGGAAGCCGGAGGTGGAGTCGCGGAGGAGGGACTCGAAGCTGGAGAAGCAGTAGGCGGTGCCCATGGAGGGGAAGTCTACCACGATGGAGCCGGCGGCCATGGCGGGCGGGGCCGAAGGAGGATTTGGTCGAATTGGGAGCCGAAACCCTAACCCTAGGTTCGGTGTCGAAGTGGAGCGAAGTTGGGGGTTCCGGGGAGGTCGAGGGGTTTGGTTGGAAGTGGGGGTTTGGGTTCAAAATGGAATGGTCGGGGGATTTGGGGCGTGCGGCCGTGGGTGGTTTTTGAAGACGGAAGGGCGGGCGAGGTGACACTGATCGCGGCGCCCTTGCTGTCAGTGAGTGAAGGGGAGCGACGGTTTTTTTTTTTTTTTTTTTGGAGCACAAAGGGAAGTAACGGGTTACGTCTACTTGGGTTAAATTGGGCTTCAGTTGGGTTCAAGGCCCACTTTGGAACTGGACTAAAAATTCCCATTCAATGCTGTGTTGGGTTGGGCTAATTTGGGCTTCAGCCAGTTGGCTTACTCTCAAAGAAAAAGTTCTCAATTATTACAAAAGTTTTGTGCTCATAAAAAAATGTTACAAAAGTTTGATTTACCTCCCTCTATTACGAAACCGTATAGAATACCTCTCTCAACTTTGAAAATTGCTTGTTTTACCTCTCTCGACAGCTTTTAGACGGCGGTTTTGTTGCTTCAAAATCCGGTGCTTTTATGGTTGCACGTTGAGAACTTTATGGACTTTTATTTTTAACATAATTGCACTTAGAGAACTTTATGGACTTTTATAGTTGTAAAGATCACCTCAAAACATAATTTTGATGATTTTTTTTCTTATTTTTTGTACATCTCAAAAATGGTGTAACTAACTGTTTTTTCTCATAAAATGGCCTTGTCCAGAGATGTTTTATGAATTTTTGAGAGCTGAACTAAAATTTAGTCTAATAGCAAAAGTTTCTCTCTATAACTTGTTTAGTTATCATAAAAAGTTTAGTGATATTAAAGTAGAACAAATATCGTAAATCAATTTTTGAAGCAATACGTCAACAAACCACCTTCAAAAACTGTTGAGGAAGGAAAAACAAATGGGTTTCAAAATTGAAGGAGATGTTCTAACCGGTTTGTAATTGGGGGAGAGAAATAAACTTAAGTAAAAGTTGAAGGAGGTTAAAAGTACATTTTCCTACTCACAAAAGCAGCAAACACCCCGTTGTACTCGAGGAAAAAAAAAGCAAGCACCCGGTGGATGCTGTTGAGATTCGTGCTACCATTGATGTATGGATGGGATTCATACAGGAGGAAATGGACCGTCCAATGTTGCAATGTGTCACGCTTTGATTGGAATGGATGGGAGGTTTAAGACATATATACTTTTCGAAACTTCAAAAGGGTGCGAACGATCGGCAACTTGTTTTACGCTATAGTTGTTGGTTGTTCCAGCTGCAGTAGTATAACAGTAGCGGTATGCTTCCGACGGCTCTAGCGCAGGCAAAAAAGCAGAAAAAGCTGGTAGCCCATCAGGCCCAAACATATTTTCGGCCAATCGTAGTTTATTTTTACATCACTTTGAACCAATGTGTTGTTTAGCTATGAGTTACAATTTGAAATCCACCATGGGCAAGCGGATCGTTCTATTAAAAAAACAAGGGTAACCATGCAAAGTTGAAAAGGCATGAAGGAAGTCATAATTAAAATACAAAATAGGGACAACCATACAAATCACCATTTTTCAGTTTTTTAAAAGTAACATTTTAAATATATTGATTCAACAATTCTTATACCGTGTCAACGATTTTAGATATTTTTCCTGAAAATGTTGATATATTGTGTTTAGAGTGTTGAAACAATTTTACGAAAATTGTTGACTTTGTTCACTAAAAATGTTAGCGCTGACGGATGGATCAATGTGAGCGCTGGCGGATGGATCAATGGGATCGAATTGCCCCAATTTCTACTAGCCATAGCATTCAAAATCTAAAACCTCACTATCCACTCTTCCACAACATTTGCCAGATTTTATCTCACCTAACACAATCCATGATTCACAATCTACTTGTTTATATCACAAATTTTCAGTTCAATGAATTATCATAATCATGCAAACGAACCCAGTTCATTTAAAACCTATATGTAGCATGTAATGCACATTGTATTTTATACTTTTGTAAGATTTTCTCTGCCGTAACGTTCAATCCTTATTTAAAATCTCACAATTTCTAGAGATTTTCACAATCCAACGGATAATCTTCAGTGCAAACATATAGTAGGGCCAAACTAAGATCGCTAGAAACCTAAGTAACATGTAATGCACTGAATCAACTATTAAATCATACAGCGCCAGACTGAACAATATAGTGGTTCGCCCATATCAGGCTGGGATCTCGTTGCCCTGCACAAGCTATAAAACAATAATCAATTTGAATAAAACTGAGTCCGGAAGACAATGAGCACCCTCCAACTGAAACTCTGGTATCAATCCTGTGAAAAACCCCGCCACTTAAGTGTGAAAACAAAGGATTATTGATTGCCACTGCCAGGAACATAATGCGTTTCCTAGACTCACAATTAAACAATCAAAAGAGGCATTTCAACAGACCTAGATGTACATACAAAGAACGGGCAAGTGACATAGAGTATAAGATATATTCTACAGCTTCACTAAGTACAATTTTAGATGAAACGAAACTTCCCCACATAAAAAAGAAAAGAAATGTTTCTCTGTAATATAAAGTTATTAAAAGCTCCGAAACACACCCAGAAGTAACATGCTCACGATCCCAACATTGAATACAACGGAGGTATCCACTTACTATCTACTACAGATGCTGAAAAGCTGTCAAACTAAAAATCTTATCTTTAAATCTAAATGAACCTATGGGGGAAAGACAAGCCTTTCCCCACAAAAAAATTAATCAGAATCAAGCTGCTTCCCGGGAATGATCGAGTCACTTCCTCCTGGACTCTGGACAGCTCTATATGGCACTCAAAGAACTGCATATTGATTGGCACAAAATATACCACCTCCGGCAACTTCTGGCTTCAAGGCACCAGGTGCAAAACACTTCTCACCAGGAGCAACCGCCAAAAAAAGTGTCGCTCTCTTCATTTTGCTTGTTTATGCGTAATACATATACAAGCTATTGGCAGCAGCACAGGCTATTAAATTCTCGGTTGGGTGCCAAGCCAAATGGAGCAACTTTGTGCTCAGGTCATAGGTATTTCCATTGGCATCTGTTCCAATGCTTTCTGTACCTGCAGAGTTACAGCATTAGCAGTTGCAATGAAAAGCTTCTACAACCTACTATGCTGAGATGAAGCATGAAACTAACCTCGTCTAACTGCCCGTGTCAGGGTACTAATAGCTCTAACGGGCCTAGTAGTCTGTACCTGCCGCCTGCGCACAAGAAAATAATAATAGAATTACACAATGATTAGTTCCACATTTACACATCTGAGATACAGATTCCACGTACATAGTATAAAACAATTTTATATAATAGAAAATAAAAGAATAAACTTTAAATACAAGAAGCAATTATTTGTAATTTTACTACAGCATAAATTAGTTGGTTCCACAATTTTTCTTACAAAATAGCTTTACCTTGTAGGGTTTCGAGTTGCTTCAAGTGTTGTTGCCTCACCGCTACCAGTACCACAACCAAACACGCGGAAAATATTGCTGATAGATTACAAAAATAGATAATAATCAGACACATGGAAATCACTCCAAACCCTCAGCATCGAATAACTGAGTATTAGTCAAACACATCAAAATTGTCTAGCATAAGAAACTACCTGTAAGAACCAGTTGCTACACGTAATCCATCTCCACTTTGACAGCACTCAAATTTGTCAAAGATCGAATCATTTTCATATAAATCACATAACTGAAATTTAAGCAGCACATGAATCAGTTGTGCAAAAATGCATTTGTTATTCGTTGTCCTCAAAGAACTATTTATTATTGACTATTTACCTTAGGTCTGAGATACTCGTGAACCTGGAATGTTGAAACTGGACCAGAATTCATCGTAATATCCCAAAGCTGATAGACAAAGATTTATAGTGTTGAAAAAGCACATGAAACAAAGGTTCAATTAAATAGGTAACTGTTCATCTAAAGTACTCCGCTTTTTAAATACAGTCGTTAGGACAACAATTTAGTTCAAATTTTAACTAGAATTGTTTTCCTAACTAGAATTTTAACAGAATACAATAGCTTACAAAACACACAGAAAGTAAAACAATCTTCAAAGTAGCTATGTTTATCTAGTTACATTAATAGGTACATACCTTCAAAGTCATGTAGTCACGACTGAGAATATGCCTCCCATCCTTGGAGAACTTAATGTCTGAAATTGAAGCAATAATCTCAGTGAAAAATGATCTTGAACCTGGGGTCTCATGCTGCTCAAATCTGCAAGAAATCAACAATACATCAACAGGTATAAAACTAGTACTGAATCCAAGTATTCTCTATGTAGGGTATACTGAAAATAGGAAACATGAAGTACCAAAGAAAAGCTCACATTTGGGAATGAGTATCACAAAGGGCTGACTGTCGCAGATCAACAAGTCGAATGGAACCCTTTGAGCTACTATAGGCCAAAGTATTGCAATGAGTAGGGTGGAATTCAGCAGATGTTATCACCTCTGCGTACCATAGAATAAAAGCACAACTGTCAGCAGCAAAGTACAGAGATGCCATGCCACCACTAAAAACAAAATGTGATAAAACAAGGTTCGTTTCGTTACACAGGATCTGCAACCATTTTGGACTGTGCTATTTGCAAGTACAAATGGGGAGCTACAGATCATATTGCTCATAAGATACAAAGAACAAGGCAAAAACTTCTCTTGATGGCCAAGACCAAGAGGTATCATTGCTCATACAGATATAGTTTACCATATGGTCAGCACAACTAAGAACAGAGTTTGTAGGTTCAGAAATTATACCAGTGAGATCCTCCATATTTGTAGGCTTAACATCAACAATATTGAAACTTTGGTTGCTAATTTCCATATTCCAAAGATTTATCCGTAAGTCGTCAGCTGATATAAATGTCTCACAGTCACTGCAAAAACCGGAACATGTAGCAATACTTGTCACTATCCAATACTTAAAAGGAGGGTAATAAGAAAAACAAAAGGAATAATTTTATATAAAAAGAAGGGGCATTATGTGTTAAATTATCTGACGTAACATGACATAGACAATCTAATATAGTTCATAGAAAAGAATTCAATATAAAAAATCAAATCAGACAAAAAACAAAGTATAACTTATTAATATATCAGATGCAGAATGACATACTGACATAGCTTTACTTTCCCTAGAATCAATAATGAGATGGTGATTCATATACCATCAGGTTATGATTTGCATGGTCCATATCCCAATTTGAATAGTTACTGACTCGAGTGAGATCAGTTGAGAAATATCCAAGGCATAACCATATTGCTTCAATGGTTAACCAAAGAATGCCTAAAGGATACACATAAGTTTATTTTGGTACTTGGAGGGCAAACAATCTACACATGTTGTGAGGTGGATATTTAGTATTATATATATGCAATAAGTCATTTGGTTTACAAAGCTAGTAAGCTAGTAGCTGTATCATTCTCATGTCACATTTGAAGCGATAGCAAATTAGCTTCACCTCCTAGGTGCAATGACTTCAAACTAAAATGGCCATGCTCAAATTCAATAGCTAAAAAACACAAATATAAGCTATGGTAAATTCAACTGCAAATAAGTGTCTGATCAGGACCTGTTAATCGATATGGAGTTTATGTGATAGTCATGGGCATGACAAAATACTCTTCGGCAACTCGCTGTAAGACTAGTTTCTTGACATGTAACCTGTTGCAGAGCAGATTGGGAAAATATAACAAATCATGAAAAGAGAAGGTTGATATACAATTTCAATTTTTTGTCTATAGGTAGCAGGTTTTAAGTTCCACATAAACTTGACAAATTAGAATAATAGTTCAAAAAGAAAAAGAATAAAGAAAAGGCAGCCTGGTGCAAGTAGCTCCCGCTTGTGCAAGGTCCGGGGAAGGGTCTGACCACTTTGGGTCTTTTGTACGCAGCCCTTCCCTGCATTTCTGCAAGAGGCTTTTTACAGGACTCGAACCCATGACCTCATGGTCACAACTCACAAGGCAATAGCTATACCGCTGCACCAAGGCTCCCCTTCTAAAAAAGAATAAGAATAAAAAAAGATATTTTCTTGCAAGATGCAGATATCAAACTGAGCAAGATAGATACCACAGGCAGGCGAAGCATAGGAAGTCCACCAGGTCCACCATTACAGACTGCTGCACTCGGACTACCCACACCACCAGGACTACCATTTGCAGGTGCAGTTGCACGGTCCAGATTCATCTCAGTCACCTTCTTGATTTTCTTCTCTTGCACCTACAAATCACAGAACATCCTCAAAAAAAAAAAAAAAAGATTGACTAAGTTGCACAATACAGTAACTCATTATCAGGGGCATCTAAGGTGCACATACGAGGAATTAAAAGGTAGTGTAGAAAAAGTAGTAAATAAGTATTCCTTCAGAAGCAATGTATGGAATTTGAACATTAGATACTTCAAGAAACACAACTGAGTTGTGGATTGGCAAGAGTTTCAAAGATTATCACGTCAGCTTAGAACATTGAATACAAATTAAGAAATTTAAGGCACAACATAAGGTCAAAGAGGATATTTCAATACTTGCTGACTAAGGATGCATACCTTCCACAATTTTACCGTCTTATCATTTGTTGACAGAAGAAACACTGCACCATTTGTTGCCTGGCACCACTTTATTTTGTTGATCTTCTCTTCAATTTCCAAGCTCTTCAGGTAATCAAACTAAACCCATAGCAAAATCAATTGGTCAAATTATAAGTATAATTCACAAGACAAAAAAACACCAATTAGCATTTGTCATAAGGATATACCTCTGGTTCATGGCTTTGAAACTCAGTTTTGTAGCGAAATTCAGGATGCCTGCTGCTGGAATCAGCTTTCTCAACGTCTTTTCTACAACTATGCTGATGAAACGCAAAAATATGTTTAGACATCAAAGCACATGAAAGTAGCCCATAAGTTTGCATTTTAATATAGAGTCCAATATGCGTACATCTTTGACATCTGTCCTTTCAAACAAAACAACTCGACCCCCTCTGTCTCCAGTTGCAAGATGATGTCCTGATTTATTGAACTCTATTGCTGAGATGATGTCAACTGCAGCAAACAAGTGAGTGAGATAAGGTCACGTGAGCATTCAGCCACAGTAATGACTCATGTCAATGATTGAGAATATAAGCAGCAATAGGAACAACATGTATGGCAGCAGCAAGCATCCACACATCATGCTTTAAGTATGGATGTAAATGAACCAGCGCTAAAATCCCAGAAAATATATGAAGAAAATTGGTGCCCAAACTTGAATCGTTCTAAGATAGTTCATAGTTACAAGCATTATCTTAGAAGCAGCATATTTTTTTATGAGCAGTTTTCCTTGAAAACAAGATAATGAAACAAGGTTCCATGCAACCATCACAACTGAAAACAGGAGGGCCCAAAATTATTAAGAGCAACCATTTTGACATATGTAACAAAAAATGAAGATCTAATAATGCAGACGACAGAGAACAAGAAACTAAATCTAATGGCTGAATCTACAATAGAATTGAATGATAATGTTTAGATTTCAAGTTTCAACCAACAAGATTTTAAGGGAGGATTTCATTAGGGTTGCCACTGATTATGCTGTCCAGATTCATAGCCAGAATCAGAATTTTTTTCAAACAGAGGTAGTATTTCACATCATTATTAACAATGGATAGAGGTGACTAACCATACATGCAGGTGATCATGCACAAGATGCACTGATACCTGCTACAGTTAGAGACCAACTCAAGTGAAATGACACATGCAAGAATATGAAGCATCCATTAGACGTGTGGGTCATAGCCAATAGTTGTGCTGATAACATCGTATAAGGCAGGCAGGCACAAGAATCAATCAAATAAACCAGATACTCAGAGATGTTTCAGCATTTCCGCACATTTAATGCGCTACTTGTGATTCGGATGCAAAAAATCATTTATTGGTAGCAGAACAATAATAAACTACTAAAATATATGAAAATGATTTTCTTTTCAAGAGCACATTGATTGTTATATAAATATTCAATAAACTAAAAAAGGATACCTGGAGAGGCTATCTAATTGACGATTTGACATCATTAGCGAAGGAACAATATGCATACTCACGGGGTATTGTTGGCTCACACGTACATCATGTGCAATACAGTATTTCCTCTTTCAGCAAAATAAATTAGTGACTTCACACTGCAAGAGTTTGTCTGCTAACGGCCACAAATCAGGCAGCATTCTACAACACACGGGCACTAGCATGTACTGTCGCATTATATGGCCAACTCAGAAATAGGAAAATTCAGATCCTACTAGTTCCACACTTACTTAAGGATGAAGCACGAATTATCTGGCAGTCAATACTAGTATGCAATGGCAATAACATACAAAACATTCTATTAACAGCATTAAGAGCGACCCATACTAGAAAGCATCCTATTCTCCAGTCACCAGCAAAGATGTCAACTGCACCAGCAATCGGCACAGTGCTATGCATCACTGACCTCAAAGGGATGAAGCAGTAAAATACGCATCCTCAATAGCAAAGCATCAAGCTTTGGCGCATCCCATCTGAACCCACCCCCTACAGCTCGCAACTTACTGGATCGATCTAACAAGGACCTCGCTAACCAAACGTCATGAGCATCTATCCAAGGCCCCTTGGCCTCTATCGAGCTGCAGAGCCGAGAACCACTAAGATCCAGCAGTTACTAGCAAGGAGCGACCGTAAGCACAAGTTATATGAGAGGAGTCAAAGGGATCGATTGGTACCATCCTGGACCTCCTCGCCGATGCTGCGCTCGCCGAACACCTGGGAGAACCTAAACTGGAGCGGCGGCGGCGGCGTCGGGGCGGGCGACGGCGCATGGCCCGCGCGAGGGGGCGAGGCCGAGGGCGAGCGCGAGCGGCCGGACATCGCGTAGCCGTTCATCGTCTCTAGCGTCCCCCACTTGGCGATGCGGAGCTGCGGCGGGATCGGGCCTGGCTGGGCGCGTGCGGCAGCGGCGAGATCGGGGGCTAGAGGGCGCTGGCCAGGGCGTGCGGGTGTGCTAGGAGGCTGCTGCGGCGATGGCGATGCCGGCGAGGGTTTGGGTTTTCATGGGGCGAGATGGCCAATGGGGGAGGAACCGGGAGGGGCTAATAGAGGGAGGCGCTGCGGCCGTGCTGAGTGCCGAGTTGCCGATACGACAACGGAACAGAAGACTCCAAATGGATTTGTTTTAATTTTTTATCTGGTTTACGTTTGTTACTGTAGCACTTTTGTGTTTTACTAATCGAGTAATCGGTGTTCGTTTCCAGGGAATGCTGATCATAGCTTTATTTTCTAGCATTGTTGCGTCTTTCTAATCTTGATCTGAGGAGCTGCTGCCTTGCGTTGCGTCACTCCGTTGATTTTGTGCGAAGTAGATATAGTTTACTGTCTTGGCCTCGGTGTGTTAATCCTCTTCGAAGTACTAATATCTTACTACTTCTGTTTTAAACTATAGTCTTTTATTTTGGGGGACATTTGCCGTTTATATTAATCTGAGTGGTTATTACAATCAGAGGCCAGCAGCTCATGCACACAGGTTGGAGCTACATGCCTCACTTCCAACTTGTCGGCACTTGAAACTTGTTTGGCCAAAACATGGCAATTATATTACAACGCCTACTAGTAAAGCTTAAAGAAAAAACTTCAAAATAAGAGCTAAGACTTTTCGTCTCCTTCAGTAAAGGGCTAATCGACGAACGTTGTGGAGTTAAGCATCTCCCATAGCTTCACCACTTCTGGACAGTCAGTCTCCAATTTCAATCTCTGTATCTCACAGCTTCTAGCGAACTTCATCTCATCTCTGCATGATCGAGCCTCCATTTCACAAGCATCTACTCCCCGATCATACCATTTTGCCTGAGCTGCAAGAACTCCGCCTGTGTCATCCCGGAGCACCCAAGCCACCGCTCCGGTGTTGTCCCCGCATCGAAGGCCGCGTCAGAGTTGCATTTTACCCAATCGGGATTAGGGGGGTTCCACCTCGGCAGGTCCTTAGCATCGTCCGGCAGTGGAGGAGGGTGAGTAATATGCCACAAGTCAAATGCAGTATCACGCGCCCAGGCTGTAGCTTGTCTAACTGACATAGATTGTTCTCCGTGCTTCCTCTTGTTTCAAAGCGTCCACAAAGCCCATATTCCACAGATAATTACTGCACAATCCTTGTACAGATATCTGTCAGTAAATCATGAGCCCAGGTTTGAGGATGTAGAATAGGGATTCCCATCAGGTCTTTCATCTGAGCCAAAATTCCCTGGCCACAGTGCATTCCAACAGAACATGTTTAATCGACTCCCCATCAGCTCCACAAGTTTCACAATTGGCAATAGGTTCAACATGCCGTTTGTTGAGCACCTGTCTCACTGGAACAAACTCGTGTATAACTCGCCACCAAAAGACACGAACCTTCGGCGGAACATCAAGCTTCCAGATCAGTTTCAGGACACCGTCTGCCGATGTTGAAGGCTGATCAGTATTGGTTCCTTGCCTCCTCTTTGAGTCAATTAATTTGTAGGCTCACCCCGAACTGAATAGTTACCATGTCGTTCATATTCCCAGGCCCAGAAATCATCATCCGACTGCCAAAGGGGCAGCTTCAGTATTGCTTCAGCATCTACCGGGAAGAAAGTGTCCCGTATATACTCTTCTTTCCATTGTCCAGTTCCTGTTATAAGTTCAGTAACTTTGTCTATCCCCTGTTCTGTAGCAGGAGTAATAGGATAGCCACTAAAATGGTCTGGTAACCAGCGATCCTGCCAAATATTAGTGGAAACGTCATTACCGATTCTTTTTATCATTCCATACTGCAGCACTTCCCTCCCGGCCATGATGGCTCGCCAAGTCTGACTAGCATGTTTCCTTCTTGTTGCTTGCATGAATTCAGTATCATGGTAATAGCGGCCTCTCAAAACTTTTGCCACTAATGAGTCTGGTTTGGTTACAAATCTCCATCCTTGTTTCCCAAGCATCGCCATATTGAAGGACTGAATGTTACGAAAACCCATTCCTCCCTTCACTTTTGGTAGGGTCAACTTCTCCCAGCTTTGCCAATGCATATGTTTGTTTTCAGTTGAGCTTCCCCACCAATAATTTGAAATTGCTTGCCTCATCTTCTTACATGTTATGGCAGGTAGACGAAAGCAGCTCATACAGTATGCCGGCATAGCTACTTTTTGAACTATAGTCAATAGAAAACGATTACACTAATTTTTGAACTAAAATTATTGTCATAAAGATTATATTTAAAGAAAATGGAGAGAGTACTAAAGATTATATGTAAAGAAAATGGAGAGAGTACTAATTTAGGATAGCCCAATGTTCTGTTTCATTTTATGGAATTTATTTAAAGGTGTTCCATGAGCAAGTTAAAATTGATCTTTATTTTAGGATAATCCAATGTTTTGTATATTGTTTCAGTTTCTTTATTTTATAAGGAGAGAGCTAGACATGCAAGAGATAGCGTACTGGAAAGTGGAAACAATATAGGCATGATTTCATTGTTTGTCACATAATGACGCCAAAAATAGGCTAGCATGAATTATGAGTGCTTTTGAACAATGATATTACAGAACATTTCTTATTTGCTATTCAAAGATAGTGATGACTTACTAGCTACAAAAATTTTAAGATTACTTTATCTGACATGAAAAATCTGAAGTTGATGCTTCACAAGCCATTTACCGTCTACTCTGTCGCACGCTCTGTAAATTTATAATGCCAAAATTATCCCTATATGTTACCATAAATTATTATAGTATACTTGTTGTGTATGATTATTAGCTTCTATAAATGTAATTTTCTTACATGCTGTATAATACAGTATGCAACAAACAAAGAAACAAACAATAGTTTGTGTCACATGGAGTTCGTAATGATTTAAAAGGAACAGGAAAATTATTGTCTCGTGTGGTTTCCCCAAGGTTACAATGCCTTATACTTAACAATATTTTCTTGATCGTAAGTCAAATTAATGGTGATGCCATGAAGTAATTAATTTTCTAATTAGATAAGATTATTTTAAATTTTCGATGGCTCTCTCGTAAACCATCACCAGCAATTTATTTTTTAGATGGTAAACAAGGAATCGTCTCGGTGACTCATCATTTACGCAAATGCAAGGATGCCATTGGAAACGAAACGAGGTTGTAGACTTTAAGTCGAGTCGAGTCGGATTGTCACATTGTTGTTTTAGTTGCTTCTGATTGTCGATCAGAAGCAAGCATTGTTACTGTTGTGCATTCGACCTGTGAAAAAAATGCTTTCTTTTTTTCCTTCGGTGAGAGAGAGAGAGAGAGAGAGTGAGGGGTACACGTAACCGTTAGCTAGAATATACTATGATGGGAGGTGGTAATAATAGTAGTACAGTTTAGTTGGTACCGTCGCGATGTTTTTCCCCGGTCTGTTGTGCCCGCAGCGTGCGGCGCGATCTATGCCGTGTACGGACACAACAACTACTTGTTGGCTTCCTTCTTGTCCGCAGCGCGGAGGATGCTTTGATCTGCTGCTTAATTAACTGTAAAGACAACATGAACTACGTACAACTACACTGCTATTACTCGCTTTACTACAGCTACATGCATAGGCGTGTTAAAATTCAAGATTACGGCAGCACTGATGCGCGCGAGCGGCGCCCGGGAGGGGGGGGGGGGGGGGGTTATAGAATGTAGCAGCCTGCATGGCCAAGAAATAATTCAGACATATATTATATTGACACGAAGTGAATAGTGCTAGTGTTTTGAGAAGTCTCTTTCGTACGTTTCTCCTTGTTTGATTGGATTCAGCAAGCGCAGTGTCTAACAAATTCGCTCCTTCGATTTCCTTTTTCCTACAATGGTCAACGATGTACACATTTGTTTTCATCATCTCCCCCGAAGCCCCTTCTCTGCTTCCCTATATCAAAACTCAAAGGGTAGATCTATCATCTTATTATCGGTCATTGTCTTGACCTTTACACGATTAGTGATGTCGAGGTGACGACAAACAAATAATTACCGGTCATATTGATTCGAAATGACTAGTCTTAGGGTGTGTTTGGATAAATTCTTTAGAACAACTTGTACAAAAAAATAGCTCCTTCTTACAGAATAGCTCTTAAAAAATAGCTTCTATTATAAAAATATTTGGTAAAACAACTTCTCTTATAGCTCATAATACAAAGGTAAATGGAGAAGTCATGAGAAGTTATATTTTTTATGCTTTTAGCTCCTAGTACAAATTAAAGAAGTGATTCTTAATGTGGTGGTGTAGAAGTGATTCTTTTAAAAATATTTGATAATTTTTTCTGATAACTAAGTTAAATAGTGATGTATTTTCATATGAATAAAACATTATTTTTCCATTCATATCCTGTAATAATATAAAAATACACTTTAACAACAAGTAATTTTTAAATAACAATGAAACAAAATATACCAACTAATTTAAAAATATAATGTACTAGCATAGTGCCGGTGCGTTGCACGGGATAATAAAAATGAATCGCAAAAGATACATCCATTTATAGCTCTTATGAATTTTTTAAAAATGAACTCTCCTTCTCACGTATGATCCCTTAATTCGATGTGGACTTGTCTACTATCTTTAATTTTATTTGAAGTGATATGTTTTTGAAAGGGACTCTCCTTTTCACATACCACACTAATTCAATTCAAAATGGCACACATTTTAAGTGGAGTCTTCCTTTCACGTATAATACGTAATTTGATTCGAAGTGGACTCCTTACATTTTACTCACATACGAAGTCCGGCCCATACGAAGTACGGCCGGGTGACTTCACAGGTGACTTCGTGCCCTGATGAATATCATGCCCTCAACAAAATTATTAAGTAGTAGAGATTAATAATTAATAATTAATAAAATTAATTGTTCTGATGTTTTGTTCAAAAATTGAATTCATTCTATTTTTAAATGGTCATCATGAGTTAATATATTCCAGTAGTGTGAATCAATTGTTCCCATACTTCCTACATTTTTTTATTTTCATTATTTTTGAAAAAGGCTATAACATAGTGTTGCCAGTTTCAGTTTTAGTTCAAGCTTCTGTTTTAAGTTTGGCAATTATTTTTTTTTTTTGAGCACAAAGTTTGGCAATTAGTGGTGTGAGCAATTAGTACCGGCGAGCGAATGGAACTGCTTATTGGGCCGTTTCCTTCGGCCTGCTGCCCGCGCTGCCTCGAGGTGGAGTTGCAGCCACAAAACTGCACGCGACTCCTACTCGTACGGCGATCTCCGCGGGATTCCGTTAACTGACTCGTGGACCGATACTTACTGCAGGGGAGCGGATTAAGGGTTATACGGGCGATCCTTACAAAAATAATAAGTAGTAGAAATTTAGATAGCAGATTCTAATAGAATGAGTATGAATCCAAACAAACTATCTAAGGCGTCGATTTAAATTTAGCCAAGAAACACTACTAGTAATATTGCAATCGTTTAGACCCTGTTTGGGTGTTGGAGTTTTTCAAAACCATAGTATTTTAGTTTTGGAAATCAGCGTCAAGCAATATCATGGTTTAGAAACAAGAGGTCTTGAGTGAAGTATGTAAACCTCCGAAAGAGACTAAGAATTCGACAATATCATAATTTTATAAAAGGGTCATTTTTTATGTGTTACTGCAAACTTATATAATATGATATGTATCATCGCAAAAAGAAAAAATTTGGTATACGCCTTCGGTTTTGCAAACGTTAATTTTTTATACCATTATTGTGAATTAATCATTAACTAAGACGTGACAGGCAACCCACACAATCGAATCAAAGTTTAGATTTTGTATTATTATCTATCTCACTTGCATGGATAATATTTTTATATTTTTTTGTATGCGACCAAACATTGTCCTTAACATATTAACACATTAGAGATGTCATAATATTTATTTATATATTAATAAATATAAAAATATTTATATATATAAGTGAAATACATAACATTCTAAAATCTGATTACTTATTCAGCTGCAGTGGTCCTTCTATATGGTCGTCACGTCTTGTCTAATATCAGCCTCTCGACAATGGCATAAAACAATAAGATTTACAAAAACAGTGACATACATCATATTTTATTTTTTGTGATGGTAATACCATATTAGGCGAGTTTATAATGGCATACAACAAATTATCTCTTTTTAAAACTACAATAAATGTTGCATCCAAACATCTTTACCTTTTTCAAAACCAAAATAGTTTATAAAACCATATGATTCTTAAAAAACTTCAAAAATACTTTATATCCAAACAGACCCTTATATAAGAATTTCAGATGGGGCTAAGTGTTGATTACGGACTTTTACGTCCACACGTCGTTCACTAATCACTATGTCTACTAATATCTCACATTAATGATCTTTGATTTTACTGATTTTATGAACATATGTATTATCTAGATGTCTGACAACTTAACTATGATACATGCGAAGAGGCCTCAAATAAAATTAGTATACTTCATAATGTTGAACATGACGGAGTGGTAACCTTCTATCTCACCATCTTCATTATTAGTAGCAAAAGGACTATAGTACATGAAATTCTTTACACTTCTCAAATCTATAGTTTTAACATATGAATGAGAGCGAATAGCTTAACAAACCATAACATCATTATCGACATACACATTTTGATGTAATCAACTATACTTGCACTTCATTTTATTGATTTTAAAGAGTCTATTGCTTCTTACGGTAGCCAACTAGGCTTGTTGCATATACTTTAGAGTGGAGAAATATTCTTTATATGCCATTAGAAATTTATTAGTTGTTTCTATGACATTGAATAAGTTGAAGTTCCTTCATTGCCATCAAATATTTTTTCAATGCCTCATATGTCACTATCGTCAGTTTCCTCACTAATTGTGTTAGGTCTATTTAATTTTTTTTCCTTGTATGCCACACCATGCTGTTACCAAAAGTTTGTAACTAAGTTTATTTGTGTTTTCATCTTCAACAACAATATTTCTTGATAATTGATGATTTTGAAGACTTTTTTACTACATGTCACAAAATGCATAATGAATATTTATTTTAACAATATAGGAGTGCTCGTATTTAGTAAACTGATAAAAAAAGGTAAACTGATGCTACACAGCCACACATGATAAACTTGTTGACATACAGGCATGAAAAATTCTATATCAATTTTTTTCATCGGTTCCTAAATACAAGCATTGTTATATTGTTGAAATAAATTTGAATTGTTTATTTTGTGACATGTATTAAAAGTCTTCCGAACATCAATAGTCAAAACATTATACTTAGAATGTGAGTGAAAATATTATTGCTTAAGATGGAAACATAAGTAATTAAACTTGTAAATTTGCAAAGTGGCATATAAGGAACAAAAAATTAGTAGAGTTGACATCGCAGTGAGAAAACTAACGGCGGTGGCATAGAAGGCACTGGAAAAAAATTTGATGGCAATGAACGAACTTCAACTTACTCAATATCATAAGAAGGAACTACTAAATTTTTTAAGTGCATATAGGAAATTCTCTCCTTTAGAGTGTTGACGTATCAGAGCAGTATGAATGTATCCCCACATTTCTAGATAATTTTAAACTATTTTAAATTAAAGTTATTGTCACAACACCAACATTTTAAAAAATATAGAGATAAACATTTTCATATTCCATAAAAAAAATTCATATGCGAGAAACGAATACCTAATCTCTAAAACCCAGAACATCCGTGGATGGACGATCTTACCCTCGAACCATCGGCCCACTCCAACCCAGGCACCCACCCACCGCCGTTTTCCCCTCCCGATCTCGGCCGCCGTCCTCCTCCTCCAGCTCTTCCCTCTCGATCTCCACCCACCTCGCCTCGGCACCTCTTCCCGGCGCTCCACCAAGGTGAGCTTCTCCAATCCCATCCTAAACGCTGGCCCCTTTCTCCCAGATCCGCGGCGCTCTTTGCCTCACGCGACCAGATCTGATTCCTTTTTGTTTGATTCTGCTTTCTCCGTGCATCTGTGTATTTGCGTGCGTAGGGTTTAGGTCCGGCGTCGATGGCGGCGAGATTGGCACAGCTCCGTGCGAAGGCTGCTCAGGCAGCTGAATTCGCAGCGAAACACGGGGAGGCCTACTACAAGGAGGCCATGGAGAAGAACAAGCAGTACGTCGTGCAGCCCCCCACCGTCCAGAAGTGCCAGGAGCTCTCCAAGCAGCTCTTCTACACGCGCCTCGCCAGGTGAACACGCCTTCTCCCCTGTGCTGTCTCTTTCCTGTTGGTCACGCGTGGTGCTGTCAGTGTCCCGCGATCTGTTCGTGCGCGGTGTTAAGTAGTAACGGGATTTCCTTAGGTTAATTGTTCATATAGGCTCAGTCGGACATAATTAAGGTTTCTCATGTATAATCGGGTACATTCCCATCGATTTAGTTGAACCTGTACTACATATATGACTGGGCTTGGAATGTTACCAGGATAGTGAAGTTATCTTCGATGTCATAAATGAGCTTTTATAAGTGCCATGACATATTTACGTGCTTCACTGTGGATGGTCAGTGATTTCATTCCAGACTTGCATTTCCTGGCTTCCTGGTTTTGCTCGCTTGATTCTTTTCTGTGTTGCTGGTTTAGTAATGACCCTCTTAGTTCCAATTCGTTAGGCTGCTTTTAACATATAAGCAATTTGATACAGCTCTTATATGCACTTAATTATTTGTGTTGTAGCTTATATGCAATGTAATTTCTTTCGAAACAATACTTGCCACAGACAGTGACTTGAACTCAAGTCTGATCTTGTGGATTATGTGCAATTTTGAACTTTTTGAGGCATATAGAAAAGAAATCTATTCAGCAATGACATTTATGTTGGCATATTCATGTTTGCAACCATGTTTTTGATGTTATTTTCTGCATTTTGCTTATACCAATTTTGCATGGAGACATGAATGATTGGCTCGAGAAACATTGAAAGTTTGACTATTTGTTATCCTGGTTTATGGTTTCTTGTGATGTTGATGCTTCTTGGCACTATGGTAGAACTAAACTGGACCACCTTTACATATTAACATGGCAAATAGATATGCATGTGAAAGGTTTTGCATTCAAGATTCAACTTTATCTAAAAACAATGCAGTAAAGACAAAATAGCAATTAGCAAACAATGATTTGTTTGGTTGCCGGGAAAATGGTCTAGCGCTATTGGGTGTGGATTGTGATTGATAGAGGAAAAGCTCTGTATGCTCATTTATTTCTTATGGGTAGAAGTAAGAATATTGTTTTGGTGTCACTATGGCAGTATTGCCACAAGCTCTTTGAGCCAAGAGTTTAAATTTTGCTGTATCCTGTATGCAGCTTTACCTGTATCCTGATTATGTCATGTGTCTACTTGTGGCTATCTAAAGAATCTTATAATTGATATGTTATCTTTACTAATTTAATGGTCCTGAGAATACTGGAGCTTAATTTCAGTTCAGTTCAAAATGTGGTGGATGACTGGATGCCTGGCTGAGCATAGCAGTCCCCTTGATTTTTTGTTTCTTTTGAATTTGAATGAGCTTGTAAGCTGAATGCGGCATTGATCATGTGAAAATAACCATTTGGACCCTATTGTCATAGAAGTAGTGTATGCAGTATGTGATTATGTGGAGACCTCTATTTTCTCTTTTCTGTTTCAATTCAAGTCATGGTAGATAATTCCAAGTAGCTATATCATTTGTTAGCACCAGGCTGATAACTTTCCTTGATAACTGACTGTGGAAATGTGTTGAATTTTGAGACTGGAAATGCTAAGCATAAGGAAGAGCAATTTAGCTACAATTTCTTCGTATCTTTCTCCTGTTAAATTCAAATATGTATTCATTACTATGACTTGTTCCACTTTGTTTGCTTATCATGGTTTTAATATTTCTGTGTTTCTTCAGTCTACCAGGTCGCTATGAGGCATTCTGGAAGGAACTTGATAGTGTCAAACAGGTATGGAAGAACAGGAAGGACCTCAAGGTCGAGGACCTGGGAATTGCAACTTTGTTTGGAGTTGAGCTTTATGCATGGTTCTGCGTAGGTGAGATTGTTGGCAGAGGGTTCACCTTAACCGGCTATAAGGTCTAGACAATTTCCTGAGGTTAAGGCTTATATACTTTAGGTGATGCTTGTCGAAATTAAGATGATACCTGCCTCTGATCAAAATTTTGTATCGTAAGTTCTTCCTAGTGCTGAATGTCAGCAAGACGAGCATATCGTTGCAACATTGTCTCAATAATTTGCTCGATCTCCATTCTGGTGCTCTGTAATTTTTTTTACCCATTGCATCTTGCAGTACTGCAAGCTGACTCATTTGTGTTTTTTCTGCCCTCCGAATGAATCTTTTCTATGGAAAGAGTGATAATACGACCAAATACTTGGTGCCCTAGCATTAATTTTATTATATATATGCCGTAATGGGGAGTGTATCCTACTTTGTGCACTGTGAATAGGTTCTAGTCGTTACAGTTGGTCTTCCTCATGGTTGGATTTGTTGGCTGATACATTATTTTTGTCGATTACCGGGATTGCTGTTACGGAACGTGTTTAATTAATACAAGTTTTATATCGGCATGATTTCATCACCCTTCTGCTTATTCGTTTAGAGGTCACTTTTCAATCGGGCGGTTGTCGTTGAACTGCTTTATTTTTTTTTTCCTGAAAAATACACTATCAAGCAAAACAGATCGAGTTGAGAGAATTAGCGAAGCTAATATCCTTCTAGGTCTGGCTAACGAATTGAGGTGCTATACTTGAAACTGCCCAATAACGGGCTGGCTAACAATGCTTCCTAGTCGAAGGCTCTTAGTTGTAGAGCAGAACGATGAGGGTGGTGAAACTGCTGCTGGCGAGCACGAGCATCCACGCCTTGCTGGTCCCCTTGCACATCTTCTCTTCCGTCTCCTCGGCGGCGAAGAGGAAGAGCACACGTTCGCACGCCAGCTTGAAGAGCGCCAGGCACGCGAAGAAGAGGCTGATGGACAGCACCGCCAGCTCCTTGTTCTGCATCGTCTCCTGCACGCCCCGCATCTCCTCCAGCCTCGACCTGCTTTCAGTCACAGATTCAATATAACACGCCGACATTGCTGACAGAAGTTGAGAGTACTCGCCTCATCGCAGCATTGTCCCTGACAAGGTCGTCAAGCTTGCTGGAGAAGGTTGATTTCCAGTCCTTGAGTTCGTCCAGGTCCCTGGCCTGATGGAACGAACAATCGGTGAACACTGAGAATGGCATGTGGCTACAAACTTGGGACGATGCATGTGGACTTGCATCGCCCGATGCGTACCAGGTTGCCCTTCCAGTTGACGATGTCGTGCACGTCGGCCTTTGTTTTCTCCAGATCCATTGTCGTGTGCGACAGCCCGTTCTGCAGGTCCGGCAGCTTGGCGCCGTGCACCCGGGTGTACTCCTCCAGCGTCGCCAAGCCCAGCTCCAGCGACCGAATCTTCTGCATCAGGATCTTGAGCACGCCGTCGCCGTGGGTCGTCCGTCCCGTGGCCGCCACCAGCGCTGGCCTCGCTTCCTTGGCAGGTGGCGGCGGCGGCTTAGCGTCGCCTGCGGCACCCCGGGACCCGTTGTTCCTGGCGTCGCCAGCGGCGCCTGTGTCGTTACGACCGGCGTCCAGCTTGTCGTGGACGTGGCGCGCCTGCTGAGCGGTGTCGTTGGCATCCTGGAGCGCGGAGTCCATGGTGGCGGCGGCGGGAGCGACACGTTCTTTGGTGGAGTCGGGTCCAGGGTCGGCGCTGCCGGCGATGAATTCCTGCAGCATCCGCTCGACGGCGTCGACGCCGTACACCTCGAGGTAGCTGAGGATGCAGTAGAACCCTGAGCCGTAGTGCGAGACGAGGCGGAGGCGGAGGTACCTCGCCCACCTGGGCTCCGGCAGCACGAAGCGCTGCGCGTGCTTGACGTTCTCGGCGGTGAACCGGCCCAGCAGCTCCCACCCCTCCGTCGTCGTCGGCGGGTAGCTCATGCTGCCGTGCAGCTCGAACTCCCTGAAGTTGGACGAGTAGTGCTCCAGGTTGGCCAGCGCGACGGTGTCCACGAGCGTCTCCTCCGCGAGCTCGACCACCACGAACTTGTCGTCGGCGGAGCACGGGTTGCGCAGGTACTTGTCCTTGTCGCCGCCGAGGACGTTGGACGCGCCCTTGGCCTCCTTGTTGTGCGCGAGCACCTTGGCGCCCTTGGACGCCGCCGCGTAGTTGTACTCGGCGCCGCTCGGCTCCAGCCGGTGCGCGGCGCCGCCGGCGGGCCTGTCCGTGTCGTTCTCCGCCTTGCCCTGTATGATCCGGCTCCGGAACGCGTCGAGGCCCTCGAACGCCGCACCGCCGGCCGACGACGCGTTGCCGTCGGACGGCGGGGACGACGCGGGCGCGTGCTGGGGCGGCGGCGGGTAGGAGGAAGGCTGGCACGTCGGGGAGGAGGACGCGTTATGGTGCGGCAGCACGTAGGTCTCCAGCGGCATCACCTTGCAGTAGCTGTCGCTCTTGCCGTGGTCCTTGTAGAAATCTGCATGCGGTGATCGTGAGCAATGCGAAATCGCAAATAATTTTGAGGCGAAAAACGCGAGCAATCGACGAACGAGCGAGGTCGACGAAGAACCTGAAGGGTCGGTCTGGCTGTGAAGGAACTGGGAGCGGAGTAGGAAGAGGAGGCACCAGACGGAGAACACGACGGAGATGGACACCTCCCGGAGTCCTCCTTCCATGGACAGCGCATCGGCGGCTATCGCGCCGGCGCCGGCCCCCTTGCCGCCTCGACGTTGATGGTGGTCCGCCGGCCCAGCCCCTTTTCCGCCGCCACCTCCTTCTCTCCTCTTCCTGCTCATGCATGCACCGCCCACCTGCTTCAATCACACGAGCGTGCCAATCCAATCACGTCGCAGAGGCGGACGCCGGCCTTCCGCCCTCTGGCCCAGCCCGCACTCCCACAAACCGGGCGGTAGCCTTGATTTCGCGGGAAATTTCGATGCCTTGGATGGCGATCGGACGAGTCGCTGAGACGACGCCGCGCGCGAAGGGCTGTGAGCCAAGAAAAAAGCAGGGTCTGTCATCTGTGCCGCCGGAGAGAGAGAGAAGGGCGAATGGAGCAAGTGACGGAGCGGCAACTTCGGCGGAGGACATGGCGATGTGCTCGCGAACAGTCGCGAGCTACGCAATGGAGGACTCGAGTGGGAGGAAGACACACTAGAAAAGCCTGTACCAATATGTGGGCTGGCTCGGGTTTTCTGTATGGGCCAATTTTGTATTGGAGGGCAGAGTCAGCCCAACAAATATCGTTGGCTCTCCGGCTTTTTCGTGCTGCACAAAAGAAGGCGGCTTTCATTTGCTCCGTAAAAGGACTAGAGAAAGCAAAGAGCTCTCCGGCCGAAAGAAACAAAAGAGAGGAGCAGAAGGAGGACGCCTGTCTCACAGATGGAAGGAAAGATGTCTCACAAAGCCGCCAATTTTGCGGGCATGTACCGGTAGCTATAGCTGAAGTCCGGCCACTATTAAGATCTCTAGTACCGGATCAATCAATATTTCCTCCAATGATATTTCTCCATGCAGACTGTCTCGTTTGTGTCATTCATCCCACATATACGGTTGGTTTTCACGGAATCGCTACTCATTTCATTTCTTATTTTCAGTTTTGCATATGATATTTCGATCTCCGTAGTAGTTTTTCTTAGCCACGGAGACCGATGAAATTTTCACGGTGTTTTCAGCTCCTAGGCTTCAGATGATAATCTTCCTAGCTACTAGCATCCTGTTGCAGACTGTAGAGCATTATGTTGTTGCCAATGTTCATGGAGTAGTCACTACCGCTGTGCGTCCTCTTTTTCCTTTATGCGGTAATAGAATATTACACTACAAGGTTTTGTTCCTTATAAAACTCTTCAAAATCATTGCAATATGATGTTTTTCGTTGCAATACTAAATGATCACCACGCATTGAAGAGTGCCTGGAGTGCGTTATAAGTACTTTTGATGTAATAAAATATTAAATCAGATAGTGAGGTGTTTTGTCGTAACGTTGCCTTAGTACAATGGGGCTGCGCGTGACGATGGGATAGTAATGCAATGACCGAGGTTGTTGTTCGTCGCTATAGTGGTTAATGCAACACCATAGTATCGTTGTAAATGATCTTTATAACAAAGCATGCTTTCTGTTGCAATACACTATATTGCAATGACCTGTGTTGATAGCAAACAAATTAGGGTTGGATTTCGATAACAACACATAATGCTTTTTCCTAGGTAAGTGGAACAACTCTATAAAGTTGGATTTCGATCTTTTTCTCGAATTTCCAAAAATGTTGGCGTGTGTCTAACAAGTAAAATAATGGATTCACATAAAATCAAGGATTAGAATTGCATACACCAAACTAAATCGAGAAAACCATCACAAAGGTATAAATAAGAAAACACAAACTGAAACAAGCAAGCAGGATTTGTTTCACTGAAGTTCAACGACTTGTTCCCAACTCGTCTACGTCTCTGTTGAGTAACCTTAAGTTGCACCAACTCCAAGCCGTCTCTTTCAAACACTTTTTTTTCCTTGAGGAGGCGAAGCGGACCTTCACAAATTTTTCCATGACAACCACAAGCTTGGATGCTCGCAGAGCAACGCCTAGCTGACTAGGAGGCTTCACCACCAAGAGTAACAAATGCTTCATGGATTTACGACGGAGGACTCAAGTGCTCAAGATCAAGAATGTTCTCTTGTGCTCTCTTTTGCTCTCAACTTAATCTCTCTCAACAACCAAACACTTTAGATTATCACAAATCACAAAATCCTCACAAAGAGGGTGTTGGGAACAGCTCTAGTTCACTTTGGCTTAGATTTGTACGTGGGTGTTCTCAGCAGCTGTAGAAAGGAGTGGAGGAAATCATTTATAGATGCCCTCCAAAAACTAGTCATTACAACTTTCAGTTGAAAACCGGAACTTCCTTTAAGAAACTAGAACCTTCAATTTTGTTAAGATAGCCGTTGGGAGTTTACACAGAAACTGGAAGTTCCTGTTTGTAAAACCGGAACTTCCTATTGTGGGTATATCTTGGCTATTTGAGTGGAAAGCTTTGTTTGTGGGGTGATTTCTGAAATTTGGCTATTAAACATGTTTAGGACTCCAATAGGAACATTTTGGGAAATTTTGGTCCAAAACAGAGAAGGTCCCAAAACCGAAACGTCTTGTTTGCGAAACCAGAAGCTTCGGTTTTTCTGTATTCTTGATTTTTGTGTAAGTGTTTGGCCATTGTGTTTCTCCCTTCTCCCTTAGGTTTTTTGTGAGTATTAAGACTTATATAAATCCATATAGCATCCCTCTTGATTGTGCGGCATATCTAACTCAAGATTTAAGCAAGAACAAGTACAATTTCTTGAGTTTTTGCATTTTCTTCATAATGTCACTTTTTCATTGTTGCAAGTTTTGAGGGCTTTAACATGAATGTTTCTTGAGCAATTGACTTGTAGAGTTTCAAACCATATTTATTGAAGGTAAAATGTTGATGTTACCAAAACAATAATGTTGAAAATAGACTGAACTTGCCATTAGCGTCATCATAAGGATTTTTATGATCACCATGATATTTCGGATTTATGGATATCATGGTCCACGAGACCTACTTTGGCGGCAACTATTGATTTTTGATCGCTTGCCCATGTCTCTCGCATGTTCTTCCACTGGTTCATGTAACTAATTTTACTAAAGCACCGATGACTATAGAAGTTAGAAATTAGTTGTATTATACGATTTGCTATGGAGGACATCACATTTCTATCATTTTGGTTCATGTAACTCGTTAGATGTAATGTAAAAAAATAATTTTTCTAAGTTATTTGAGTTCTTAATTTTATTAGTTTATTAGATTATCTTGTTATAGTTTAGAGGCGTGTAACATCTTGCCAAAATATTGTAGAAAAATAAAACAAGCGTGGCAATACCCATGATACCTAAAAATAATCCCAACTTCGCCATTGTCAAGCTCGTCAATCTTGCCACCTCGATGCTCTTTATGAATTGCGTCGCTTCTACTTCCATCATGTCGTGCACACTAAATGCGAGATGTTGGGCCGTGAAAACAAAGTGGGACGACACTAGTGTAGTGGCACCTAAAGACTTAATTGAAATAAAATGAAAACCTAAGCCGTGATATTAGAAAAAATATTCTAAATATGACATTCATTTTTGCCAATAATATCTGTGTAATACCCATAATACCTAATGATGATACTCACAATATCGGTGGATCAAAAAAGTATCATATTTAATACCTAGATCATTGAGTGAGAACAGTAGATGATAACTATATATTTTAATTTTGTGCAAGATTTCTTAGCATCTTAGCAACCATTACCAGCTATATGTTCATGTTTCTCATCATCGTAGATCTAACTCTACAAACATCTAATATTTTTCCTGGGGAAGGAATGGACCATCAATTAAACTTACGGATATGCTTTCTAATTGGTTTTGTTTATGTCTATAGTTCCATTGTATTCTAAACTGACGATTTGAGATTTGCACACCACAAGTACTGGGCGATTGAGAGTTTAGATATTGCAGGAAGCGCTGTAGTCCATCCAAAATTCCTCCTAAATTTTTAGAACTTGGAGTATTACAAAAGCACTATGCCCTTGCAAAAAATAAAAGCAATATGCATTTTGAAAGCCTGGTGCACTACGCACTCACTATTTGAACTCAGTTACATTACTGATCTTTTCATAGTCTCACACGTCTCTAGTGATCTAAATAGACCTCTCTGGTTTTTTGTTCGCTAACTAAAATCCTAAAATTCAAGTTAAAAAAGAAGAAATATCTAAAATCCTAAAATTCAAGTTAAAAAAAGAAGAAATATCTAAAAGTGTGTGTGTATGTGTTCGGCACTTTGGATTTGGGAGCATAACGACGACTACGCATCAGCGGGACTGTGTAACGCATGTGAGCGACCGATGGAGACGGCCAGTTCGTTTGCTGCCCCACAGGCCAGTCCCACGAGCCGCGCGTCATGTGCACCTTCCGTCGAAGTACCTGGCTGGACGGACTCACGGACGTGGGTGGCGGCCGGTACGACTTGTTCTTGGTCTCCAAATCTGTAATGTCCGGTACTCGGGTTAATAAAGGCACTACTAGATCCGATCGCAGATACTCAGACATTGTTGTACAGGAGCGACGGTGTGAATGTGGGTAGGACCCTCTGTCTCCAAGTTGGTGAGAAGCAGCTAGTGATGACGAGGACTACTTCATGACGAGGACCATACGGAACACGGATAATCCATGGTGCCACGCCGTCTAGTGATGACGACGAAAGGTGACGGCGTCTCGTCAGGGTATAAACCACATTCCTTTTTTTAGAACGATATAGCAAATCACAACTTAGCAGGACTATTATGGTCCTACACTTCCGGAGTGGTGACTGGTGAGCGAGCGCGAAATAAAGAAAAGAATCCGCGCATAGGCATACATAGCCATAGCCACAGCACGTGCTGTGGGGACAGGACAACCGGCGTTCACGCTTCGCAGAGTCAGCACGCACGCGAGGCATCAGCAAGCGATTCAGCATCATCGGACACCCGCAAGGCGCAAAAAGGTCTTGGTTGATTGAGTTGACTCGCCGTCGCGTACCCACGCGGCTGCAAGGCAAATCCAGTGATCGAACCTTGTTAGTATTGTTAATAATGCTGGTACTACTGCTTAGCGCTGTGGGTTATCAGGCCTGATGTGAACGGTCGCCGCGTCCACGCGCCTCGTCGTCCATTGTCTCGCTGCGGCATGTGAGATGCCGTCGATCAGGGGCCGGCGCCGGCGGTCGAATGGTGAAAATTTCCGGCAATTGATGCAGCTAGCTAGCGACAAGGCTTTTGGACGGCGGCGGAGACGCGCATCGGCGCGTCACCACTCTTCTTTTTTTTTAATACTGTAGTAGTAACTCTACTAGTAACTACCACGTCCACTCGTCAGTAGTACGTACTACTCATGATGCGGGGGTCCTCGGCCGATCTTAATTCGCTGTGCTTTCTTGCTTGCGTGCGTACGTAGAGTAACTAACTACGTCGTGAAGTCTGAAGACAGTATCGTAAGGCTTGCCTCTGGCGCCGGCGGTGAGGTGATGATCCCTATTCCCTTTTTCAGCGACGCGCGCGGTAATGATTTTCTTAACTGTATCATATCGCAGTTCATCCGCGTGGTCAGGGAGGGCCGTGATAGTAGCAGCAGTTCGCCTACGGGCTTTCCGCAGACGGCAAGGCCGTTGTTGTTAGTAGTACTCCCTCGTTTTTTTTTTCGTCGTTGATTTTAATTAATTATTTTAATTATTCATCTTATTAAAAAATATAAGAAATATTAAATATTTTATTAATATTTAATTTATTATTAAATATTTTTAAATTTTAATTTTACATATTTAAACAGAATTTTTAAATAATATAACTGATCAAAATTTTTATCAAAAAAAATAAACTACAATACGTAAAAATAGAATGAAGTAAGTATCATCGAGCGCCGGCTTTTCGTGCATATCCGATGTTAAACCCTACTGTACTCGGAGTAATGAATTGGCCATGTGTGTGAGCCGACAGCCATTACGCCTCTCCTCTCTCTGGTGCAGCCCTCCTTTACTCCCTCACCGTCCTCACCGTCGGTGTCTGATCCACAGCCCACAGCCACTCCATCAATACGCTGTCGCATCCGACATGGAAACGAAAACCAAACGAACCAAAATGCCGTCGCCATGCAGGAATCAGGACGCACCCCGTCCACCGGCGTTACTACTAGGAGTACTACTCTTCCTACTATGAATGGCGCGTCACGTACTCACGTTGCAGTGCAGGAGGGGACGTTCCGGGAACGACGTGCGTGACGGGCGGCGTGAGGACCGGAGATAGACCAGCGACAGGAGCGAAAGCGGGCGGGATTCGTTGCCGGAATCAGGGAGCACGCCAGCCACCGGTCCCTTCTTCTTCCAGGTCTCTTCCCCTTTCCCGTCGTCGGGCACCGATAGTATCCAGGTCTTTTGATGGAATATTAGGACGCTACTCCATCTGTGAAACCGATAATCTGTTAGGGAATGTGGGAGCAAAGTAGTAGTACTAGTAGGAGCAGGGAGTTGTAGGGAAAAATGGCGTGCCCTACTGCCGTACGGCACAGGGAACCTGGAACCTGGCTGGCCTCCGCCAGTCCGCCTCCCTGCGGATCCACCGGTCGCCGCCGCGCGTTTGGATCGGACCACCGCGACGACGTCTGTCGCGCGTCAAGAAGAAAACGGGGTAGGTGGCGGGGTCGCCCCGCCGGACAGCGACAAGCGAAAGCCTGACTCGGCACGGCCTTCGAGGCGGGCGGGGTACGGAAAGGCGAACCAAAGCAGCGCACCACCGTCCACCGCACCAACGTTCTTCTTCTTTCTCCGCCCGACCGGCGTCCAACGTTCACACAGTCCACAGTCCTCTCCCGTGTCCGGCTTTCGAGCAGCCACAGGCACAACACGATCTCCTCCCTCATCAGTCTCCGTCCCCTCTCCGAGAAATATCTTGGCCGCGTTGCATTGGACCGTTAGAGAGCTTCCAAAGACGGGCGCACCACGCATCAGCACGAAGGGAACGTTCACAGCCACCCAGCTGGTGAAAGAAAAAGGTCCTAGTACTACTACTACAGGCAGCAGCATATTGCTAAACCAAACACACTTTTTCAGGGCCTTTTACAGCCTCCTCTCACTCACGGACCAACCAACCACCACCTTATCCTCACAAACTGTACTGTAATACTGTCAGAGAGACAAACCCTGCAATGCTTTTACAGCTCCCAAAGTTGTAGAAGTAAACAAAGTTTCTCGGAGATACATGGAGGCAGCAGCGCTTCTTTCACAGCTACACAACCAGTTTAGTACACTAATACAAACGCTCAAGACTCGAGTAGTAGTGATTGATCAACTACAGTACTGTAGTAAAATCAGCATCCCTTGGGCGCGAATCCGACGCGCTGGCCGTCGCCGTCGAAGACCACGCGGAACCCTTGCTGCTGGATGTTGCCGATGATGGACACGCCGCCGTCGGTGCCGGCGAACGCGAAGCAGAAGGTGCCTCTGGTGTCGACGGGGATGAGGTAGTTCTCGGGCGGCAGCGCGGCGGAGGCGCCTCCGCGAAGTGCATCGACACGGTGGGGACTTTCACGACCGTCTGGCCCGAGAGGTCGTAGCAGGTGTCGAAGAGCGAGAACCCGCCGGGCGAGAGCCGGAGCCCCGCCGCGGCGCCGCGGAAGGCGTCGCGGAGCGCGGCGTAGGCCGGGCGGGCGAGGCGGGTGACGGAGGTGCCCGAGTCGACGATGACGCCGCCGCGGCCCGTGGACGGGTTCAGGCGCAGGTCGGACGCGAGGACGCCCGGCACGCGCGCGCCGCCCACGCTGATGCCGACGAGCTGCACGTAGTAGAAGGTCTCCATGCGCGGGTTCCGCACCATCGGGGTGAAGGACGCTGCGGCGCCGGAGACGGCGCCTGGACCGAAGGTCACGGTGGAGGACCGGGTGGAGCCGGCCGCCGACGACGAGGAGGAGGTGCGGTCCACCAGGCAGTAGGAGAAGCTCCGGCCGTAGCGGCGGGAGATCTGGGTGGGGAACGACAGCCCGCCGCGGCCCAGGCCCAGCAGCCCCGCCGCCGCCACGAACAGGCCCTCGTTGTCGTGCCCGCACCCGAGCGCCACCCGCGCCACGCGCGCGCCGCCCGCGAACGTCAGCGTCTCCGTCGCGAAGTCGCCCGCCGTCACCGACCCGTCGCCGTAGGCCACCTGGTACAGGCACGACCTGCGCCGCAGGTCGCAGCCGCCCGAGTCGAGGCGCCGGCACAGCGGCGAGGAGCACTCCACGGCGCCGTACGAGCTCGAGCGCCGCGGGTCGAACACCGGCCCCGACTGCTCGTAGCACCGCCGGCACGGCGCGCACTGCATCCACACCACGTCGCTGCCGGTGTCGAGAACCATGAGCGCTGGAGTGGCCGGCGTGCCCACGCCGATCTTGGTGAAGTACTCCCCGCTACCCTGCGCCAGCCCGGACACCACGGGCGCCGCGACGCCGCCGCCGCCTCCTGCCGGCCTTGTCCCGTTGGCCGCGGCGGCCCCGCGCGCCGCCTTCGAGATCCGCGCGGCCCTCTTCCTGTCCCGCTTCAGGCGGTGCTTGAGCAGCTCCGCTGGGGTGGCGTTCACCGCGAACGCGTCACGGTGGACCACCCGGAGCAGCGCCGTGGACGACGCGTCCTCCGCCGCCGCGAGGCTGCCGTCGAAGACGTCGGCGTCGTCGTTGGTGTCCTCCGCCGGAGCCGTGTACGCGCGGGCCGAGAGCGGGGTGGCGACGAAGCTGTGGTACTCCACGCGCTCCGCGAGCGCTGCAGCATTGGAGGCGGCCAGGAGCACGAGCAGGAGCGCGGGGAGAGGCGCCATGGCTAGCAGTGGAGTGGAGTGGAGTGCGATGGTGGTCTAGTACTAGTACTACGTCCATATAAAGAAGCGACAAAGGCAGCAGCAGCAGCAGTCTCTTAGGCAGGCGAGTCATAATTAGCAGATGAGTTAGCGTACTAATTAATTAATTAATTAATCAGCAGCATCTCCGGGGGATGTTTCGGTGCGGGGCGGTGCGGGGCCGTGACGGGCCTCGAGGCGGAACGGAATAAATGTTTCGGCGCTGCAGCTCCGCACCGGAAGGAACGGACGGCATGTGAGGGTTCGTTTGCTCTGGCTGCGCCTGCGGTGTGACCGCGGTGGTGCGGACACGTCGGCGACGTCGTGTCCGCGTCTCGGCGCTCCGACCGCCGTCGTCACCGTGAGTTTGTCACTGCTGGTGCTTGGCGCTGGGATCGTGCCGAGGCTTTGTTCTTGCATCTTGAATTTTCGTACATTTACCAAACCTGCCACGCCGATAGTCCGAGAAGGAAGAACGATATTCCCCAGACACCACACCTGATTGTATGAGGAGCTCTGAAACCGCAATCAATTTTAAAGAGATTCACAAAGTATAAGGTGTAGCTCCCAAAATTTGAACCTTGGACGGAAGGATACAGTTTTGTTTACTGTTTAACCGACCTGAACTGTGAGATGCAGCTTATCTCCTTTTCACACCGTTTTGCATTTCTTTTGTACCGTTATTATCATCTGCGATCGTGTCGCAAATTCATAGATCCATATTTGTCCTATTTTCGAACTAAAATACGCTTTTTTTTTTTCAATTCCTTTCTCCAATTGGAGAACCAAAA
This sequence comes from Oropetium thomaeum, assembly GCA_001182835.1. NCBI lineage: Eukaryota > Viridiplantae > Streptophyta > Magnoliopsida > Poales > Poaceae > Oropetium > Oropetium thomaeum. The sequence continues at coordinate 2,724 of LFJQ01000252.1, read as the reverse complement.
CTTCGATTGTTCTAAGAAACAGTTTATTTCAATTTCATCATAAAAGTAGAAGGACTAATCCTAATCCGCCATGTAACCCCTTTCCTTCCTCAGCCTTCTTTTTTGGTGTACGAGAAATCAAATCGTGCCACGTGGGCGCTAGGTACAGCTAAAGCGCACGCTCCACCGACTCTGCTCTACGATCCCCACCACGGTTCACGGCACTCCTTCTTCACCCCTGGTAAAGTGAGTTCTCCCTGACGTCCCAAAACCCCATCCTCCCAACGGCCAAACCGATCGTCCCCCGCCGCCGCCATGGATTCCGACGACGACGGCGGTGGTGGCACGACTTACGCCAAAACTTGCGCACTACTTCAACGACATGGTGTTGGAGGGCCCGTCCGCGCAGGAGCGGATCGACTTCATCTTCCCGTTCATCGTTTCCCTCCTCCCCCCGCCACTCGTCACCGCGTCGATGGTTGACGGCGGCTTGGACTCCGAGGACGAGCGCTTCTCCCTCACCTCCTCCTCCTCCTCCTCCGAAGCTGGCGCGGCGTGTGGGCCGCGACTCCTCTCATGGTCGACGACGCCCACTTCTTGTCTTCTTCCACAACGAAGGGCCCTCCGACATCCCCATCATGCGCGCGGTGTCACGCTGCGTGGGCGCGCACCCGGGGCCCGTCCGCGGCATGCGCCTCACCCGCGTCTCCTTTTACCACTACGAGTACGCCCTCCGGCGCCTGGTCGCTTCCCTCGCCGTCAAGGGGGTCCAGGATCTCATCCTCTTCAACCGCCCTTGGCCGCTCGACATGCCGCTTCCCGATGACATACTCTTCCGCTGCGCCTCTCTCGAGCGGCTCTACCTCGGCGTTTGGAAGTTCCCAAAGATCACCGCCGCCCGCCCGCCCGTGCTCAACAAGCTCCGGGAACTCTGCCTCTACCATTGCGTTGTTAGCAACGAAGCTCTTGACGCCCTGCTCGCGCACTGCCCGAATCTGGAGGTCTTCTCCCTTGTCATGGGTTACCACTCCCCGTCGCGCCTTCGTGTCGTGTCCCACAGCCTCAAGCTCGCGGCGGATTGGATGTCGGACCTCGACGAGATCGTCATCGAGGACGCCCCCTGTCTCGAGTGGCTGGTGTTCCAGGCCATGTTCGAAAGGAGGCCCCTAAAGATTGTTCGCGCTCGGCTTCCTTGACCTCAACCCACACTCTCTTGAGATTGGCGGCATTGCAATCAAGGTAAGTTAATGGTCTTGTAAGTCCGTGCAGTATGCTTGGCATTTCGTGGGTGGATGATGTGAGCAGATAGGTTCATCTCTCACGTGCGTTACCTCAATGGCAGGCCGGGATGAAAGTAAGGGCAGGGGCTATGGTTCCAAGCTTGAAGATACTGGCTGTCAAGGTTCAGTTTGCACGAAACGAGGAGGTCAAAATGCTGCTCACATTACTCAAATGCTTCCGTTGCCTGGAGACGCTGCATATCCTGGTAATTGTTCAATCAACTAATACACCCTAGCAGCGAATCTGCTTGAAATTTGGAAATCATAATTATATATAATATATATATATTTATATATATATATATATTATTATATATAGTACTTGGCTTGCAATTTTGGGATTAACAGGTTCCTAAATCCTAACATCTCTTCTGTTTTATTTCAGCCCGTGTCATCTGAGTCCCCTGGCACCGCTCTTGATTTGGAGTTGTGGAAGTCTCTGGATACCTGTGAGTGCCTTGAATCACATCTGGGAGACTGTCATTTTCCATGGCCCTCTGACGCAGAACCACGAGATCGGATTTGCAAAATACATTTTCCAGAGAGGGGAAGGTGCTCGAGAGTCGAGACCATGGTAGTTCCTTGGAGTGATGAGATGGCGAAGAACATGAATTCAGGTTTCCTTGGTGAGTGTGCTGGAACAATTTTTTTTCCTGGCGTTGTCACATATCCCTGGAGCTTCCAAAATGCTACATGTTTGGCATGGACGACCCATTCACCACGATGATGGCTGAGGCATAAGGTGGCTTGTTGGTTTTGCGTTTCTGATGCTGGAACTGGTGCTGATGAGTTATCACACATTCTTAATTTGTACTGTTATACAGTACTTCAGGAGTTTTACTGAATGCATGCAGCAAGTAGTGGGACTGGAGACACGCCATGATTGTCTTAGGTCAGTTTAATTCGTAGGTTTCTGGAGTATGGGTTGTTTGTGAGAGAGATTAGAATTGCAAACTCTGCAAAGACCTTTTCTGCATGTTGATTCTGGTTACTTTAGCCTGTTAAGTGCTTTCATTTTAGTAATCTATTCTCTGAACCTGCTATCTGTATCGATACTATTTCAGTTGTTTGCATCATCATGTCATCTTTGTTACCTATTTTAGTTGTCTTCTGTTATCTGTTTAAAATTGATACACCATACTATTTGCTGCTACTGATGCGATCATGTATCACTCAAATGCATTTATATCTGTGCTACCTATTTTATTGATCATCATGTGGAAACAATCAACAGAACTGTTCTGTTCTGTGTGAGATTTATTGTTCCAAATTTCTTCTCCCAGTGTATTTGCACAAGTAAGGTTCTGTTCGGAGCTGCCACATGCAAGGCTATGAGCCGATGATAAGATCTCTCTTTATTTAACTACACTTCTCTGCATCCACACCATTTTATAATATCCTTATCATAATCTGTATGGCCTATAATGAAATACAAACAACAGTGAAGGGTGAAGTTGACATTTCA
>LFJQ01000251.1:0-40601 GCA_001182835.1 Oropetium thomaeum | reverse complement strand
TACGTATCCATTAATTAGATATGTTTTATTGTCTAAAATATTAATTGGTCAGTACTTTTCAAAAATATTAGATAGTACTTTATGGATAGTTTTGTATTGGTATAAACCCAATATGATATTGCAATTTCACACAGACCCTCATTTGACACATAAAAGACGAAAAAACTTTATATGACATCGAGTTGCAAATTTAATCCCTTCAATTACATTGACCTTATAATTTAAATAAAGAAATTTAGAAAACAATATTTTCAGACATTTTAAATTATATTCTACAACTTTTCTTTTTGATCCGAATTAAATTATAAAAAATATTGTGATTTAAAATAAGAATATTTAAATCTACCATAAAATACTTAGATTTATTTAAAATAGTTACAGTTTGAAAGAAATTGTAAAACTTGGTCCAACCATTTCTTTTAGAACCCTTATCTCTCTACAATTATGTACACTATTTTTTGCTATCAAATATGTGAACATAATTTAATAATTTGAATTCAAGACAAATTTTTAATCTTAACATATTTTATAGCCACACACAGTGACCATTAACCTCACACACATATATGAACCAAGTTTGACAATTTATGTAAAAGTATAAATATTTTAAATAATTCAAACTACAGATTTAAATCTCAAAAATTTAAATTTATTGTGGAGTTTGAACTCGGATAAAAAAAGATAAGTTGTAGAAAATGAGTTCATTAACCGGCACAAAAAGTTTGTATTTTTTTTTGGATTATGTAAATACTATGTTTTTAATTTTTTTTATTGAAACTATAAGAAAAATTGTCATAGAAGACATTAAAATTATAACTCGATATCATACAGCTATTTATCCCTTTAGTATTTTACTATTATATTTTCTATTTGTGGGTCGGACAATGGAAATTAGGACCATAGTAAATGGCAGACGTGTCCGGATCGTACACGGGACATCGTCAAACGATCAAGTATAATTAGTAAGTTGGAACATTGAGATCCTACACCATCAGATCTAACGTACCGGTAAGAATTTCTTTAAAAAAATACGTATGTCTGACGAGCGTGGCCATGTTGATTCTTGCATCTCACATCTCCTCGCTAGCGAGATCTTCATATCATCGCTTACATTTTTTTTTTTTTTTGTGCCATGATTCATCCCTTACCACCGCCCCTCCACATTTGCAGGAAAGACAACACAATCACAAAGATATAACTGCGTGGCCTTCACAGCGCTGAAAAGTTCTACTTTCTCGGATGGGATAGGAATGTATCACAATTAAAGAGCCGTATTTATAAGGCAAGTAAACATAACACGCACCGTGTGGTTGTTCGACTGATAGAGAAAACAGTGACGAATGAAGGTGTTTGGGAACCACTATGTATCATGAAAGGAATCTATTACGAACACGTGGCCGGAGAGAGATTTAATAGATGGGCTTGGATCCGTGTGTCCCATCCGTTTGATATCATGGAATTCTGTAATAAGTTATATTCGGCATGTTGCTCAAAATCATCCTACCACCAAGGCAGTTATGATTTTGTCCTAGACTGTGAGAGGCTTCTCCATGATCATGAGTGTCTTGTTGTTATTGAAGGCTCGATCTCCATAGAAGACTGGGAATTAATCTATAGCTGCTTGAAGTTGGAAACTTCTAAAAGCTGCATTGTTATTGCTACTAGGGAAAAAGGTGTCCCCCGCAGATTTCGAATTAACAAACCTGGACACGCGTAATATTTCTCCAGCTCTTCCCTGCCATCAGCAGCTAGTATGTTCCTCTTTTTCCCTAATAGTAGAGCATGCATTTATCCCTTTGTGTTTTTTTTTAAACACAGTAACCCACGCTCTGTTTCTATTCGTAAGGGAAATGTGATCTCTAAACCGTTATGTTGATTCATTCATTTTTAGGAAAAAAAAAACTAAATGCAATCCGTCGAAATGTATTCCATTTTGGCAGTAGTAAGCAACTCATTGTTATATTTCCTTTTAAATTGATTGCTTTAAATTATTCTCTTCTTTTGTACTTGAAGTGATTCTACTTAATTTGGAGATTTGCTCCTTATCAATCATATAACAAAGATTTCCGTATATCTATCATTCATATTTTTAAAAATCAACTCCAATGTATAGCATTTTATTTGTAAAGCTGGAACAATCTAAAATTGAAGTTGGAAAATTTAACTCTCAGAATTTTGCTAATTCTCCTAGTGGTGTGGGGTTACTCCTAGTGTTGTACCTTCAATAATTATACTAGACTTTCTCTGCTGAATGTCTCCTACTGAGAATTTTCAGTTGCTATAACTACTAATAGTTTTCTAATACTATTTAAATTCATTAGGAGAAATCCACCATTCTGGTAGTGATTAGTGCTTTAGGTGGAATAATTTTAAAATCTCTTTCATTAAAAAATGTTCTATTGACTAACAAAATGTTCAGCCTACAATGAACATTTGTTCCATCTTCAAAAGAACAATGTTCCAGACATGTATTTGATTTGTTCCATATGATTTTATTCACCTCATGTATAAATGTTCAACTTTAATTGCAAATTGTTCGAGCTTCACAAACGAAATGTTTCACATGTTGATATTGAAATTAATGAAATGTTTTACAAAAAATATGACTGAGACAAAAATACAAAATATTAGGTGTCTGAGAAGGAGACACACTTAATTTTGTCTCTTTTTTTTTTCTTTTGCAGGGTCTTCAAATTGAAAGTAGTCGACCCTTGCGGAAAATGGCTTCCAATTGGTCAAACCATTTTTACTATTTTGGTACTGTCCGTCATTTGGAATTACATAAACTTCAAAGCCAAATCGTATCGGCTACAAGCTGCAGTGAGAGGCATCGTGTAATTTCAGTATGGGGTTCTGCTTCGCCTTTTGATAAATCTGTAATCGTGAGAGAAGTTTTCTACCGTATCATTCGCAAAAGGCATGTACATTTGATATGTATGCATGGGTCCATGCACCTGGTCCATTGTGTATCCTGGACCTCTGTCAGGAGTTGCTTTTGGATCGGTGCTCAACGTCATCATTCCAAGGTGAAGATCTAGTCAAAGAATGCCGGGAATCTTCTGCATGAAAATCGTTGCCTTCTTGTTATTGATAGCTTGCAGTCTCATGACGAATGGGGCACGATAACAGATAACTTATTACTGAATACTTCCAAAAGTTGCATCGTTGTCATTACAGAGGACGAAACTGTTGCCAGACAGTGTGCAACGCACGATGATGATGTGTGCACTATCCAAGCTGCAGAACTTTGTGCGGCCTCTGACCTTCTTAAAGGAGAGGTGCGTTTCGGTTCCAACGAACCCACGTATTATATTACTTGGTTTATTCTCTATGTTGTCGTAATTTTGCACACTTTAAAATTCGTAAAAAAAAGTTGAATAAAATGCCATTCTCCGATAAAGAGGCAAGTGATGTACTGCTGATTCAGCTACCATTTTGACTTGTTCTTTACTCACCTACATGTAAATGTTCAGAACTAAATGTTATGATAATTTGTAATTTTAAAAACTCATTTATATCTTCCTTGCGCCTTATTCTCCAGATGAAGTGGTAGTTATTTATTTTTGTTCAATTATAATTGTGGCACTTGAACTTCATGTTAATGATTGTTGAAGTATACAAAGTGTATACGCTGAAATGTTGCATCCTGGCACTCTACATGGATTTGCATATAAAACTACCGTAGCTGATAGTGCGGTAAGTACCAATAGAGCTACACATGTTGACTTATAGTAATATGGTTGCACTGCACCCATGTTTCATTCGTTAGGATAAGTGAGTTGCAGCGAAACCATGCATTGCATTGCATTCATATACATTGACATATGCACTTCAGTGGTGAGATGTTGTGGTTGTGTTGGATTTAAAAAGACGTGATAACTCTCAACAGGAATATCCAATACGATAGAATTTATAGATTATAATCTAGATTATATATATGATCTTGCAGTAAGGAAAGAGACACTTTGGTGATTATTGAACCACTTCTTGCTGTTGTCTAGAAGGAATACATGTTTCAGTTTGATCTTGGGAATTGCAACAAAATAGTTTGATCTTGGAAAACTGCAGAAGGTTAAATCTGTTGTAGTGATTCATCATGGACTATATGAGAAACCAATTTGTTAATGTTATACAATTTTCCCATCCAAGGAATTTACTGTGCAACATTCACGCTAACATTTGGACCAATTAAAGGTGCAGTTCAACTGTTCCTCTGGCACTTCTTTGTAAGTCTGTTCATTATTGTCTTCCTTTATTGCATTTGCAGGGTTTTAAAGATGAAGATATCATATACCGGAAAACGCTCGTTCAGGAAATGGACGCTTTAAATGAACATATCAGAAGCGAGAAAGCACCCTTACAGAAAAAGGCCGCTATCAGTTGGCTGGCTGGATTCTGCCTTCGTGGTCGGGTTTCAGAAGTAAATCAACTTGAGCAGAAGATAAATTTTGCAAGCCTCAGTAATAGGTACCATGTAATCGCGGTATATGGGGCGACTGGTGTCGGCAAGTCAGTTCTTGTCAGAACCGTGTTCTACCGTTTCGTGGATCAAGGGACATATGATTTGTATGCTTGGGTCCATGCCCCCGTGGACTTCGACGTGGACAACTTCTGCCAGAGCTTAATTTCGAACTGGATTCCAGAATCTTCACGTGTTGCAAAAAATCTAGAACAGTTAAAGAAAATGTGTCAGCAGTGCTTGAGTCAACATCGTTGTCTTGTTGTTATTGACCGCCTGAAGGAGAATGATAACTGGCAATCTATAAAAGATCAGCTGTTACTTGAAAATTCTCGAAGCTGTTTCGTTATAGTTACTACGTACAAGCAGGTCGCCACACAGTATGCAACGCTAGGCGAGAATGCAGTGTGCCACATCAAGGAATTAGAACAAGAGGCCATAATCGGTCTAGTTGAAGACGAGGTATGTTTTATTTTACACAATACAAACGGCCCTCTCTGGCCTGATTCCCCTATATAATATGCTAGCAAATTTGTTTTGTGCTGCCTTTTATCTGATCGTTAACATATACTAAAAACATGAGTTAAATCCTCTAATGATCGTTAAACATTTATATAGTTTATCACCTAGTTGTTATGTCCAAATCTACCAACCCCAAATGAGCCTTTGGCTCCAGGCTCATTTAAGGGTTGGTAGAAATCTCCGAGACCCCTTCTTACTACTTTCGGGTGCAGTTACTTATATACTGTAAACACGTTTGGATATGTGTGCATATCTATTTATCATCTTAGATATATATACATACTCAATGCATATTTTCAAAATGATAACCATGAAAAAAACATCCGAAACCTCATATTGGTATAATATACAGTAAAATATTAAATTATTTATGTGTATTTATACAATATTTATACAATCATCATATATAGTGAATAATATTATATATATATAATGGGAGAGAGTGAGAGAAGATCAGTGATCTGTTTCATATAATGGAGCCATGTAGTGGTCGTCGGTAACAGTGATCTAATCCTTTTTTTGAATCAAATCATATATACGCAATATCAAACTAATTAGTTGGAGAAATTATAAATTCAAATTTTTAGGGGGGGGCTTGGAGATTTCTCAAATGAAATCGAGAGGAGTTTAGAGATTGAGTGACAACTTCATTAGTGTTTAATCTTCTATACAAAACTATATATTCTGTTAGTCCCGAGAGATACAATATTTGAATACATACGGAGATATGGTATATTTCTGCTACCTCTGTTACATATAGTCATTTCTTGGAGAGGAACAAATTTTATCAAAAGTGGAATATAAGGATATCTTCCACTGTTCATCTAGGATGTATTCTAAATCAGTACTCAACTACAACCTATCACCATCAGAACTATAGAAAATACGAAAAATAAACATGACAACATATTTCCTGTTGGCCAACGACAGAAATAAGAAGACGGGCTGAAATTTTCAGTTTCCCTGACGACTGGCCGTTGAAAAATTGTTTCCCGGCGGCAGTATGTGTCGTTAGCCTTCAGAAGACCCACATGCCGTCAGGTTCAAGGATTATTTTCCCTATGTCATAGAACCAACAGAAAAAAAAAGGCTATTTCTATCGGCCCACACACAAAAAATGCCCGACCAGAAAGAAAAATTGACAAAATCAACCAGATTATCATTTAAGTTTCATATTTGAAAAACACCAAATTGCTCATTTAAATTACCACTCAGTTTACACTTGTAAACATCATATTCCATATGTTCCAGTCACACACATTGAAACCTTATATACCACAGCTTTGTAACTTTTGAGAAACTTGTCGGTTGGCTCGTGCATCTGCGTTGGTAGTAATGTAATCTAATTATTTTAAATATTATATATCTTCAATTTCTCATTATCCATTTTCTTGTATCATTTAGTTGTTTCATAATAGAAGCAGTTTCTAAATTTACATAGCATGGGTATGCTGACTATTTTTATGATAGGGGAACTTGAGAATTATTGATATTTGCCCTACGATACTACAAATGGAAGAATATTCTTGTGAAAATTTTATCTCAAAATACAAGATACATAACATAATGATTTGAAATTCACCATAATTAAATGCTGAATTCTTTATCTATGTAATTTGCTTTTTAAAAATTAAATTGTTTGGCTAAACTTTTAAGAACTAAATCTTTTTTAAGTTAAAAGGTCAACAAACAATGTGGAACTTTTTGTAAAAAAATCATATTGATAAATATGTAGTCTGAATATTTAGTGAAATTCTAATTCATTATGTATCTTATATGAATTGAGATAAAAAAAAACTGTCCATAAGAACCCTTCTCACTCGTATAGTGTACTCAGACCAAGGTCGCTAAATCTTAGTGTCCTAGAACCAATTTCGAAATAAAGGATGTACAGTTGCCAAATACACATACGAGTGGTGTCTTACCTCCAGTTTTTCCTTTACACTATGGTTAATTTTCTTAAATAATGGTAGAATATCTTACAATAACTAATGTCCCATTATTGTGAAAATGTTATCATTTTACTTTAATATTATTACCAAATTTCAGTGGTAGTAATTTATATGAGTATTTTTTTTTGGCAAAGGTGGGTAATGTTTAAAATATGTATAGGGGTAAATTTAGGCTAATTGTTTCTTACTGACAGTGTGGTTAATAATTTTTGTTTCCTTTTCTTCTCTGGTTTATATGTGCAATGCTCGGGACCTTGTTCATAATCTTCTTGAACTGATGTTACCCTTACTCCATATGCTGAATTGACTACAAAAGTATATGGACGTTGTGTAGTTCTTTTAGCAACTGCATAAATGAGTATGTTTGCTATTGTAAACGTATCTAATCAGAGATACCATTGGGGTTGCAAATGCTAAACATATTTGCCATCACACTCTACGGTGTTAGTGTTTTCTGTTAACTTTTCTCAAATTATCCAAACTGCCCTGGTCTTTTTTGTTTTCAGTTTCTAATTGACTAGAAATTATGAAAAAACTATAAAATGTCCAGTAAATCAGTGCAAGCTCAAGAAAATTTAAAATAAATGCTGTTACAATCCTTTTAGTAGCTCTATGTATTAAAAGTTATCAATTGTGTATTGGTAGCATGTTTCCTAATAAGCATAAATTCAGAAATTAATAAGTCATTAAATCCCTTTTAACTAAAAAGGGCGGAATAAATTGTAAAACGCCAAGTAAATCGATGCAATCTCAAAAATATCTCAAATAAATTAAGTTCGACTCACCATTTTTTTGCAAACAGATAAAATACATTTCTAAGTTCCATTTTAACAGAAACATTAAATTTAGAAAAAAAAAACAAAAGTTGCTGCAGAAACACGATGAAGGAAACTTTGAATCATAAATTTTGAATTAATAAATATACATGAATACTCAATTTCAAGTAATAGAATACGAAAATACTTTAATGATGTAGCAGAAGAAATAAGGGTCCATGAGATATCTTACAATTCCTGACTTGTTTGATGGCATATTTGATATTACAAAACAGGATTAACTAACACATTAAGGGTAAATTTGTCTTTATATGCCCAATTAGTGGCTTGACTAGTTAACCATGGCAAATTTATCATTAGCCATTTTAGGATGGCAGTTCTTTGATTAAGTATGTTTACAGTGGCAAAGATACAATTATCCCTACCTAAGTGTGATGACAAACCATAACTGCTTTTATGTTCCCTTAACTTTGGAGTGACTAATTAAGGGATATGTTTGGTAGTATTATGATCATGTCAAAAATAGCTTATGCTTTTATCCATGAAAAAAAAAACATGTCTCCTTATAAGTACTCATGTGCATAATCTATTTTTTACCCTCTTTTTTCAAAACGTTTAACAAAATAGTTTCTCGAAGGCATCAAATGTGCAATGATAGTGGGACACAATAATCTTATAAAACTTACTGCTTTCAGCTCATCAAGAACGGATGACGATGCTAGTTTAACGCATTGGAAAACTGATTTGAGTATCAGTCTTCGGTTAGGATATAATTAATCTTATAAGTACTCATGTGCATAATCTATTTCCTACTTTTTCTTCAAACCGTTTAACAAACAGTTTCTCGAAGGCATCACATATGTGTCCAGTGATAATGGAACACCAATAATCTATAAAAAGTTACTGTTTTCATCTCATCAAAAAACTGATTATGCTAGTACAAAATTGGAAAACTGATTTAAGTATTTGGTAGGGTATAATAAGCTTATGAGCTATAATCAATTTCATAACCTCAAATCAAACAGAGCTTAATTTTAAATTTTATTCTTCCATGAGTGGCAGAACAACGGAGAAGCTGGCATTTTTCTTGGCCAAAACCCGGAGGAAATGAAACTTTTCTTGAACAAATGCGGCGGACTTTCCACAGCGGCATGTGCATTAAGTAGCTACTTGGCTGACAAAGCAAACATCGGAGAAGCCATACAGAAACTCAACAACGAATTTACTAGCGAGTTGGAAACTGACCGACGGCTTGGCCAATTAAAGGATTCTCTGTCCCAGATGTATTCAAGGTTTCATTCTTTTCCTCACGTCCTCAAGAAATGCTCCTTCTATCTGTCGGTTTTACCCCAAGACAGCCAAACCCTGCGTCGAAGTCGTTTGGTGAGGCGATGGATCGCAGAGAGCTACTCCGTAGGCAACGACAGCTACAGCATGGTGAAGAACGCCGAGAAGCTGTTCCACGAACTTGTTGACCTGGGCATCTTGGGACAGCTGCAACAGACTGGTGCTGGCACGACCTCATTCCAAGTCTATTCCTTGGTCCTCCAATACATCATCTCACGAGAAACCGAAGAGAATATTTTGATTCCACTTGAAGTGTCTGTTCTTAAGAAGGACTGCAACCCAAGGACAGAACGCGTAGGTCAGCATCTGGCCATTGCGAGCTGCTGGGAAAGAGAGAGCTTTGTTTTGATCGCTTAGACTTCTCGCGGCTACGGTCACTGACATGTCTGGAAGCTGGGAATCATTCTTCATCTCCGTCAGGATGAGGGTGCTTCGGGTGCTCGATCTAGAAGGCACCTCAGATTTGGAGAATGGTCATCTGGACGAAATCGTGAAGCTGCTACGTCGCCTAAAGTTTCTCTCCTTGAGAAGATGCAGCAAAATCTCCAAACTGCCCAGATCCTTGGGGAAGTTAAGGCAGCTCCAGACCCTCGATATCAGAGGCACCAGCGTTGGCAAGCTACCAATGAGCATCATAAAGCTGAAAATGCTACCAGTACATTCGTGCCGGCAAGCTGCAGTGGAATAATGATGCAGCTGCAGAGCAGGCACTGCCAGCAGCTAGTGCAAATGTGGAACAGCAGCAAGCACCTAGGGATGATGCTAGTACTAGTACTAGTTCACATGCAGAGGAAAAACCACCATTCGAGGAGAGGACGCCAACACCACCACCACCACCATCATCTAGTGCAGAGTCAGAGGAGGAGATGGAGATGCCAACATCAGGGTCACCTAGTGCAGAGTCAGAGGAGGAGATGGAGATGCCAACATCACGGTCACCTAGTGCAGAGTCAGAGGAGGAGATGGAGATGCCAACATCACGGTCACCTAGTGCAGAGTCAACAAGGAGCAGGGGCCGCAAGTTATGTAGCTGGTTCTCTCAACCACGCCGCCACCAACAAGTCGGTGCTTGTGACTCCTGTATTGAGGTGCCTGCAGGCATTGCAAAACTGAAGGCGTTGCACACTTTAGGCGTCATCAATGTGAATACTGTAGCTGGAAGGGCCATTCTGGAAGAGCTGAACAAACAAACTCAGCTGCGCAAGCTCGGATTGTTCGGCATCAACACGGGAAACAGCCGGCACCTGCGGTTTCGGGACTCCAATTTGGAGTCTCTGTCGCTGCATCTCCAGAGGAGACCGAGTCTTGCCGCTGATGAAATCGACCTTCCGAGGAAATTACAGAGCCTTAAGTTGTACGGGCATGTAGAAAAGATGCCAGGGTCCATCAAGGATCTTCGGAATCTTGAAAAGCTAAGTTTGGAGATGATTACATTGACACAAGAGGACATACAGGTCCTTGGGAAGCTTAAGAGGTTACACACTCTACGCCTTCAGGTCAACAATGATCCAGATGCTGTGGTCCGGTTTTGTTCCACCAGATTCGTCAAACTCCAGACACTCCGCATTGCCAGCACCAAGAATTTACAGGTGATGTTTGAGAAAGAAGTGCTGGAAAGTCTTCAACTGCTGGAGGTTCATTACTCTGGGGCAGTGTTGAGGTTTTCTGAGCTGAAGAACTTGAGTTCCCCTTAAACAAGTTTCTCTTCGTGGTGTTTCTCTTAGTGACTCCTGCATTTACACAATCTGGAACGAACTGCAAAATCAGGTTGATGCGCATGAGAACGAACCTTCTCTGAAGCTCGAGCGTATAACTAACTTGGTACGTTACGTCATCCTGGTTCGATGTGTCTTTACTTGTGCTAGCTGTTCGTATTTCCTTTGTTCTATTCTTCTTCTATAGTATATCTAAAAAGGCACCGTTGTCGTCCACTGCAGCAGTAGGGTCATGTTTCGGAGGACGAATGACCTGCTCATCCATCCTACAATGATACGTGACTAAGTGCAGGACAAAAATATACGTAAATGTGTGGCTAGTGTACTTTTTCCTTGTTGGTTTGTTTCTTTTCCGGAAGACCTGCTATGAGTAGTATTGTTTGAACTGCATATTGATAAGCCACACTGAAGATGGCTTAATTATTTGTGTGTTAATTTGTGCTTTAATTCCTCTCGAAATAATTCATTCAGAGTGTGTACCAAGACTGTTTGTGCCATATATATATACACATCGTCTTCATATATATATATATATATATATATATATATATATATATGAAGACGATGTGTATTTTAAGACTAGTTTATTGCTATGGTGTATATTCTGTTAATGTTGGATCGAGTATCATTTGTACCTGACAAATAAGATTGTGTGTTTGGTATGTGTTCCATGCTTTCAGCTACCGGTGGTTTGTGGTTGTACTAACACACTGTGCTTGTGTATCCGTCGTTCAAGTAGACGTAGATGCTCAAAGACTAGAATGTATTCCTTTTGTTTAAAAAATAAAAATAAAAAACAGCTGTGTTATCTTTTGTATATACAGATTGTTCGATTATGTTAAAGTTATAATAGTCCACCGGTTTAGCTCTGGCAGCTGGTTGTGTGACTAACGAGCGGAGGGGGGACAGGGAAAGTTTGTACTACGCAATAACTTGAGTGCCTCTTTGGTTAACTGTACACCTTCATTCTTTAGGGGATCTTTTACCGTGGACCAAAGGAAATGTCTACCGTTTCATTAAAAAAAATGTCTACCACTCGTAATTTCCTCGATTGGATGGCTGTGACCGTAACATATCTCATTATTGAGTTTTATGCATCTAACTAGTTCACTCAAAATACTAAGTTAATGGGGAAAGGAGAGCAATCCACTTATACTTCAACACTCCCGCTCACGTGCGGCCTTCCGCAAGATGCAAACATATGATTTTGAAGTAGATGACTTAAATTTATAGAAAATTACCTCTGTCAGGATTCGAACTCGAGATCTCTGACTCTGATAGCATATTGAGTTTCATGCACCTAACCAGTTCATTCAAAAGTCTAAGCTGATGGAAAAGAAGAATAATCCACTTATACTTTCAATACTATCTGTGTAGTGTACTCGCTTCAATCGTAAATTGCTGTCTCAGTTCCCGACATAAACTTGAGTGCCTCTTTGTTTTATCACCTTGGAAAAGAAATTGTTTTATCGGAATGGCATAATTTTCCGAACGGACAAGTAACTAGCCTCGGGAGAAAATTCGAAACAAACATTCTAGCTACAACCACCGTTGATGTACTACCATGCATACGCACCGAGACTGAAGTGAAGCCATCGATAGTTTTGTTGGAGGCGGGAGAGAGCTTGTGTTTTTATGAAGAGAGGAAACGGCGACACAGGCTGCTCATCCTGAAGAAACGCGCAGCAGCATTTCTAGTCGTTCCAGCTTCGCTCCGTGTGCTCCTCTGCCTCCGGAGCCAGCTGCCGGCCGCGCTACGTACGGGGTGCGACGACGCAGGACGCAAAACGGCGGTCGGACGAGAAGGTTTCCGGCCGGCGGAGTGCATCATGCGTACATGGCTAGAGTACAGCAGGGCTGCGCATTGTCGGGGAAATGAGAAACGGGGCAGGATTAGCCGTCGCGCTGGCATACTGGTACTGTGGTAGTGGAGACGACAGGATATAGGGCGTGACTGCGAGCAGCGGGGCGGCGGGGCAGTGGTTGAACCTGAGCGAGAACGGCGGCATGCGTGCTGGTGCTTTTGATGCCAGAGTTCGTCGCGGAGCGCCTTTGTGATGAGGCGATGCGACCGAGAGCGGTTGCCGGACGCGGGCGAGCTGCACATGGCAGCGCCGGACGGAGCTGGGCGTCGGCGGAGTGCCAAGTGTCGCAGAACCGTCCGCATTTTAGGACCGGCTCGCTCCTCCATGATTATTTGGGTGTCACTCGTCGAATCAAGGGACCAAATAGTATAAAAATTAATAAGAGCACGTAAAAATATATTATAAGAGTGATTTAAAGTTATTACATAGTTTCTGGTTCAGTTTACAGTGCGTAAGTGAAAATCGGAAGTGAAAATTTTAAGACTGAGTACGAAAGCGAAAAATAAAATATATAACTCGACGATACATATACATAATAAGCATATCAGTCCTAATGTGCTCATTCTTCTTGAGTCGGTGAAGCGAAAATCCACCCAAAGGACCATTTCCTATAAGCTTCACTCTCCTCACGAATGTTAGCACAACCATTTAGAGAATTATCAAGAGAAATACATATAAAAACAAATAAGGCACAAATCATAAGCAATTAATACTCAGCAAAATTGACCCATCAACATGGTCTTTCAAGACCGACTCCTAGCATGCATGGTCATTTGTAGGGCTGAAATTTAACTAGCAAAAATAGCACTAAAAGTTGATCCTATTTTCAGATTTTAGCCAAATTAATAGAGTTCATTAATAAGAATAAAAGTGTGCCACAAGAACTAATCAAGTATAGTTGCAATACAAATAATTAAAGGGCATCAATTCAGCAATATTTCCATAACATTTTTCATACCTAAGTACGATGCAACACAAAGGAGAAAGTGATACTCCTAACCGGAGTGGTTGGCGATTATAATCGATATACATCCTACAGGAGAAACCCGAATACATGACACGTGCACACTACTACGAGTTACAGGTGGCCACCTTTTGCAACATCGTGCTAGAGTCGAGCCAAGACCCAAGGAGATGGTCCTTCATGCGATGTCTTACATACATGGTTAGCCCCAAGCCTTTCCCACTAACACATACCCGAAAATAAAACAGCAAAAGCATCCACCATATCAATCCATTCACCCAAAAAGAGAGATGGCCGATTGTCCAGCTACTACGTAATGAGCTACGTCGGTTTCCTGAGTCCTATATACCAGTATGTATTTGGTACACAACTCAAACTTGTCCAATAAAACCGACAACGACACTGTCTCATATTTTAGCCTTGTCAACCCAACATTCTCAACAATTGTAGAACTTAACATGAGTAGTCTCCATACTACTTATATACTACCTTCTATTAAATATGCATAGCAACTATCGGTTGGCTGTAACATAGATTAACCCATAGGAATCCTAACAAGGTTATGCAGCTAGGTTTCAAAACCTACAAGCATAATGATAAAAGTAAAACTTTAAAACATAGGTGTGCACCAGGCTTGCCTTGGTTCATCGTAGTGTTAGTACAATCACAAACAAATATAGAGGGATCCTCAACTTCTGGGTCCTCCGTCGAAAGATCTTGATCGGGTCCTATATGAAGAATGCAATATTAAAATGATGATCGACATATGTTATCAAGATCAAAGGTTATACTTAGGTGATCATGATGTGGAAGAAAAGGATGCTCTAGACACATAAATAATGTTACTTATTAATTACATTAGTCTAAAATATTTTCTTCATTAAATTAATAAATGATTAAGTTATTAATTCCTCCGTCCAGAAATATAAGAGTTTATTGACTTTTAAATGTCATGTTTGACTCTTCGTCTTACTTAAATTTTTTATAAAAATATTTAAACAATATTTAATATATAAAGTTTATCTACTAATAAAACATATTACAACAAAATAAATGAGATTTTTGTAATTTTTTTAAATAAGACGAATGGTCAAATGTAGCGTTTAAAAGTCAACAAACGCTTATATTTCTGGACAAGGAAGTAATTATGGATGGTTGTATGTAAAACATGATATCAGTATCTTCATCACGACTTAGTACATGTGAAATTTTATGCATGATGTACATGAGTTAAGGAGCGTTGTACTGAAATTTATGATTTTATCATGAATAATTTATGAGAAATTAATTAAGTAAGTTTATATCAATTTTAGGCGTAATTAAGTAAAACAAAGGGTTAAACAGATCAACATATTATGAGAATTTTTATGGTGACAAGGAATCCTAACTGGAACATACTATCCAAAAATCAAGATTTTTAAGCAAGTTGATTAGCCAACATTTTTATTACAGTTTTACTTGTACTAATTTATGTGACTGAAATATTATTTAAAATGAATAATTGAGTTATCGGGTGGTAATATGATCAATAGAAAACCATCGAATTTTATTTTGCATTTTTATGATCATTATTAGATTTTATATGGATTTTACAATTTGCTTGTATACTCTGAAAAAGAAAAACAGACGGACCAATAAGATCACTGCCACAGGGAGGACTACACAGCAGGCCACACGGGATCCAGTGCCACAAAAGATCCACGCCAGCAGAGCCAAATAGCCATGGTGGACAGGAGCTACCGGAGTGCGGCGGCGCTCACGGCAGGCACCCTTTCCGGCGGTTTCGACGCGGAAAAACTGCTAAAATGAAGGAGAACAAGGTGAACTCATCTATCAGGGTATCAAGCACAGAACCTCACCGGGAAAACGGTCACAGCGAGAGATGCAGTGTGCAGTTCGGGACGACGACAGTGGCGAGCTCGATTCGCCCTTCCTGACATCGGAACAAAAAGGAAAATGGTTCAGGAAGGTTCACCCATGCTTGGAGAAGCCGACTGTCGTGGGTCGATGCCAGAAGTGATCAACATTAACGGCCCACGGATCTAATAGCGCGCAGAGCACGAGACGATCTCCGCTTCATCCGATCCCTGTGCCGTAGAGACACACAGCGGCTAGGGCCCGCGGATGATCCCGTCTCGTCCGACCTCCCCGAATAGGGGTCGGATTTCTCGCAACTCGACTGAGACGCTCAACCTTACCACGTCGGGGTCGGGAGACTGCACGAGGGTCCGCTTCGCCCGACCCCAGGGGCGGACGAACCGCCTACCACAATAAGGATAGGTAGGCCGCGGACGGTGGGCAATAAATGCCTATGACTTTCACGCCCACGAACGGATGAGGATAACAGCTGCTCAAACAAGTGGGCAGTAAATACGCACGACGTACGTCAGTCGAAAGATTGTCACAGTTCTGATAACTCCTGTCAGAGCCCACTCTCCCACTAGGATGGGACATTCGTGAGTGACACGGACGATGACGCAGGCGCCGCTCCGCCGACCCCGTCGAAAGTCATTCATCCATACGGATGGGACACTTCTAATCGACGAACCCTCCCAGCATCGCCGAACCGGAACGGCGCCGCCATGCCAATGACGCCATCCACAGCAGCGAGCCCGAAACCCAAGGAGCGCCGGCAAGCTTGACTTGGACCGTGCAGCCACGATCACCGCTCCGCCATCTCTCCCTCTATCTCTCTCTCTCACGACCGCCGTGCAACCCAAGTCTCACCTCTTACAGTATAAAAGGGGAAGACCTGGAACCTCACAAAATGGGACAATTCATACGCAGCCAAGCACCTTCATTCACCTAGAGACTTGGGATGTCGTCCCTCTCTCGCCCGTTTGTAACCCCTTACTACAAACAACACAAGTGACACGAGCAGCTCGAGACTGGACGTAGGACGTGATTGCCTGAACCAGTATAAACCCTTGCGTCCTCTTGCGAACCATCCGATCCCTAAAACGTGCATCCCACGATAATTACTAGCCGGTGGTAACAAACATCGACACCGCGCATACTCGAATCGTCGGTCGGAACTCACCGTGATGCACGATTGACGGCACGCTGCGAGCTCCGTCCGATAATGACGATTTCCGGGGAAGAGAGTGAACGAGAGAGAGTGACTGGGAGAGGGAGGACGAGGTGAACGAGGCGCACCTCTAAATGCTCTCGTCCAGCTAGAGGCGACGCCAAGCGAGCAGGTCGCGAGTTGTCGTGCATGAGTCCACATCGATGGGAAAAGAAAGAGAGAAGAGAGAGGAAGGGGATGACTGATGAGTGGGGCCCATAAAATCCAATTATATTCATATTCCCTCCATAAATCAAATAAAATTGCTCCATACCTCTGAAAAATACGCAACCTTTTTGAGCGGACAGAACAAATCCCGCTCTACACCTTTGCTTTAAGGATCAAGTTCAAATCGAAAGTATTTTGAACTAAAAATCTAGAGATTAAATCTGCTGTAACTTTGGTTTGAATTATTTAAATTAGTTAGCCTTTAGTTCCGGAATTGAAACTTGGTCGAAAATTTTGGTTAGAGCTTCTGATGAATTTAAAATTATGCCCACTGAGTTTTGTCATAAACTTTGTGGAAGTTTATTTATTCAGATCAAATTTGTTTGAATTAAGTTTAAAAATTTTATATTTGAGTTATTTTGAAAACTTGCATTCTAAAAATTTTGTTTAGTTTTGCATGGATAAACAGAGGTTTACCAAGAAACACCTGGGGCCGAGATTTCTGTTCTGGGCCGAGAAAATAATAATGGATTTTGCTCGTGCTGTCTCTCTCCCTCCCCATGTAAAATTATTTTTATCTCTGCTTTGATCATCGATCATTGTAGACCAAAGCTTGGTCTGCTGACGGTTCGTTTTAATAAAAATTTCAGGTGAGATACTCCCCCCTCCCCTGAGTAAGAATGGAGAAGACGTGTTCGGATAAAAGAAGGTTGGGCTGACAGGGGATGCTATAGTTTCGGCCCACATAGATCCCAAACATATTGGAATAAAAGTGAACCATAACTGGAGAACAATCTTTTAATTTGAAAAGTTTAGATTTCTGAAATACGTTTGACCTACTGTAGTGACCACTATGTTTTTTTGAAACTTCGATGGAAGAGGTGGTGGTAGCATACGAGCCCTAGCAAAATCAAAATTAGCAGTGCATTTTAATTTTCTTGAATTACGTGGTGTTACATTTAATTTCCTCTCTTCAGAAACATAAGCTCTCTCTGCCTCCTACAATTTTTTCATCAGTATGTAGCCATGCATATGCATCGTTGCCTACATCAATCAGCAAAATCATATACTACGTAATATGATGGGGAAACTAATGTGACAATATAGTATAGGAATTGCCATATAAGTCTGCTGTAAATGCACCGACCAGTGAGGTGAGCCTTTGCTCCTTGCAATTACAAATACAGTAATAAGAGAGGCTTGACGAAAAGGGTTCAAAAAGTAAACCTGTCTATGTGATCTACTTCTCACCAAGCACTAGGGACCTACAGCAAATGACATAATTGTTAGTGTTCATTACGACTGCACGGCAGGCCCAACCTCATCCCAAGAGTTAGCAAAAATAGCCATCAAGACGAACGTGCTTCCTACTAGTTCAGCATCAAAGCAGGTTTGTTTGGATGCCCTATCAGTTGCTGCTCCATTTCTTCTCTGAGTTTGTCATCATCGTAGGAACCTCTGTACCAGACTTTCTTGAGGGACGTCAGGTGCACGAGTCCAGAAACATGTACCGGCGACTCGTTACAGCAGTGAAGCTTGAGCTGCTCGAGTTTCCCGAGGGCTCCATCACCAAACTTTATGTGGAGGCTGGAGCTGCAAGCGATCTCAAGAGCCTTGAGGTCGCGGAACGGGACGGATCTACACGACCCTTCACCATCAGCAACGTCGCCCTGCTGGACATAAAAATGGAGCTGGTAACCTACAACTGTGTTGGCACGAAGGCGTAGAGTACGCAACTCTGTGAGCCTCCCAAGACACCGTATGTCCGCTTCTGTTAATGAGACCATCTGAAAAGATAGCTTCTTGAGATTGTGCAGGTACATTATCTCGGGCGGCAAGTGTTTGATTTGCCCTCCGTACAGCTTGAGGCTCCACAGGCAGCACAGACAGCGGATATCTTGCCAAGGAATAACATCGTTGTCCTGGTCAAGGCACAGTGTTAGCTCCTCCAAATGCGTGCCGCTGTTGAAGACAGAAACCAACTGTTTGCTGTGGTTGCTGCTGATACCGTACAATTCAAGCTTGCGCAACCGGGAAATAAGCTTCTTTAGTTCCATCAGAATGGTCGCCCTCGATGCAGTGTTAACCCTGATGGCACCCAGCGAGTGCAAAGCAGTCAGTTTCCCAATGTTAAGAGGCGCCTCAATGGCACCACGACGACTGGCATCGGCTTTGAAGAGCTTGGGCAACGAGAATAGTCGACTGCATCTTGGACGATTTGACGATAGCTCCGTGTCATTTACTATCCATGGTGTATCTCTACCGGCTCGTAGGTACCGCAATTTCTGTAACTTGATGATTCTGGATGGCAGCGAGGTGACAGAGGTGTCTCTGATGTCCAGAGTCTGGAGCATCCTCAGGTTATACAAGGCACTCGGCAGAGAAGTTATTTCCCTGTGACCCCTTAGTGAGAGGAACCTGAGGCGAGGCAACATCAAGAAAATCCGCCTCAGTTCCTCATCGGTGACGGCCTCAGTGCCCTCCACATCCAACACCCGAATGGATCTCATCTTGTAAGGTACGAACCATGGCTTCCACTCTCCAAACACTGTCAAAGACTGAAGCTGCGAAAAGTCCAAGTTGTCGAACACAGACTCATCTCTTCTCCAGGTACTCCAGATGGATAGATGTTGTCCAAGGTGTTCGGTGTTTAGGCTGCAATTTTCCTCCGATAGTACAGAGACTACCAGTGGGAAGAAGACCAGACCATCTTCCATGAGCCGTGAGTTGATGTACTCTTGGAAGAATCTATTGATTTGCCACTCGCTCATTACACGGGCTTTCCATTTGGTAAAACTGTCGAACAGCTCTGCTGCATAATCCTCCGAGGTCTTGCTGTCAGTGCAGTTGGAGTAGCCTCCTGCAATCCACCGCAACACGAAACGGTTCCGGCGAATGTTACTGCAGGCTGGAGGAAAAACTGATAGATAAAGGATGCACGCACGAAGGGACTGCGGTAAAGAATCAAAAGTGGAATACATCTTCTTGAATAGATCCCCCAAGCTAACAAACTCGGTGTTTCTCTCCAGCTCATGAATAAAGTTGTCATTCAGACTCCTCAATCTCCGTTGCCGTATGCCCTCGTCTGCGGTGGCCAAATACTTAGCTAAAGCCACTATTACTTGGGGAATTCCACCACACCTGGACAACAGATTTTCAACTCCTTTCACGATATGTGCACCGCAGGAGACATTTTTCTTCTTGAATTCCTCCATATAGTGCTACGTTAATAAAACATAGAAAAAAATTGTTAGTTTTCTTAGACAATAATAAAAAACAAACATTATTATATGGTGCTACTTCTGTATTTTTTTTTATTGTTAACATTTTCTAGTACAAATTTGGAACTTAAAGGTTTGATTGTTGTTTGGTGCTGGTAGTGTATCCCTACAGGAAACAATGTCCATCATGGTCAGTACTCTTTCCTTTTTTAAATTTTTTTTCGCCATTGACTTTGACCGTCAACTTTGATTATTCCTCTTATTCAAAAAATTTACTCAAATATATAAAATTAAAAGTTATGTCTGAAGAAACTTTAGTAATAAATCGAATCATAACAAAATATTTGATATTGGGCATATTTTTTTAAATATGACAAATGGTCAAAGTCGACGGCGACAACAATTTAAAAAAATAGAGAGTATGCCTACTAACATATATAACATTTCTCATACTTTTTCAAAAAAATATGATAGAAAACATCAACAACATAAATTATTTGTGAATTGAGGGAGTAGGTGGGAAACCTCCGGCCCTCCTCCCCACCCAAATTGTTCAGAAAACAAAAAAAGATTAACAAGTTATGCATTGAGTTATTTAAGTACACCCTCTAGGTTTCTAAATCATTTCGCGTTAGACTTGCAACCAAATGAGCCTACTTGAAGTTGTTTTTCATTCTTCAAGACAAATAAATGTGGGTCAAAAAAGAGGGTGGGGGATTCAAACCCACCCACCATGCTTCTAGGTGGATTTTTGCTAACCAACCAAACTACCCAGAATATCTTGTTTAGTAAGCATGCAAATGTACTTAATGGAATACAACATATGAAATACACTCTATTAGTGACTTCTTGGTATGTGAGATTATTTCTAAAATGACTTCATTTACGAACCACAAAAGAGTATAAACAAACTAAAAACACGGTGGAGATAATGCATGAAGAAAATTTCTATAGAGTGGAGATACGCTCTTAAGAAGTAGATCATATACCTTCTTGAAGAGATTAAGGGCTGGCTTAGACCCTAGAGGTTTAACTTCGTACACTGCATTGTGTTTCCCAACACAGTATTTGGCGATTTCTTCATCTCTAGTTATGACAACAACGACGCGGCGTTTAGCATTATCAAGTTCCAGCGTGTTCCGGATCAAGTCCCAGTCTCCATTCTTTTCTAGGCCATCAATTACAAAAAGGCATGAATCCTTTTGTAGAATCTTTTTATACTCTTCGATGGCTTTTTTATTATCTCGGTCCTTTTGAGGATTTCTCGCGAGTTGTTGTTCTCCTTGTAGTAAATTCTGGCAAATCTCACCGAGATTATATGGAGAGGTGAGATCGACCCAGCCAAACTGCCTAAATAAACAGGATGTGTGGTTCTCTTGCTGATTCAAGACAGTTCTTACTAGAGCTGATTTTCCAACACCAGGAAAACCCCATACAGAGACCACATAGTCCTTATCGCTTTTGGCCGCTGAAGATACCATCTTTGATAGTTTATCCTGATCCATACTGCGCCCAAAAAGGTTTACAGAATCAATTTTCAAGGTCTTGCCACTATACACTACACACGGTCCCTGTTTATAATAATCCTGCAAAATGGGAGATGGGCACCCAAAATGGAGTTAGAATGACAGTGAGGGAGTGAGGGAGAGAGAGAGAGAGAGATATTGAGGTAAGTAATTCTTTGGATGTATTGGACGACAATTTAACCCACAGACTTGAAACCCAACGGGTCCTGAACCCGACGGGTGCGGGTGTGAATTTCACTCGTGGGTGTCACTCGCACCCAACCGGAACAATATAGGGTGCATGTGACCCACGGGGCTCGAAGGTACCTTAAAACCTATCACCTTGGCAGCCCAGCAAGCTTTGAATCCAGCCCACCAACAAAAAATTTGACATAAACCTAGCCCCCCACACCCACCTGCCCACCCACCCCGGCACCCCAATATCCCAGCCATCGTTGTCTCCACTCTCCCTCAAGTTGGAAGTCCTAGTCCCTCTCCCTCCCTCCCTCCCTATTCCCCTGCCTGATCCGGACTAAGTTGTCGGTCGTCGCCTACCCACCCCCGCCTACCCCGGCCTGGTCGCGCAGCCCTCCCCTAGCTAGATCCCGACCGCACCGTTGTCTACACATATGGCCCTGCCGCGACCGCACCACCCTGCTGTCCGCCAGACACCAAAATGCACCTCTCGCCTCCTCGTTGGCCGTCCCCGGCGACCAGTCCACATGCTATCATGCCACGCTCACTTGCAAGAAGCGCCCCCTTCTGCCTTCTCTCTCTCTCTCTCTCTCTCTCTCCCCCCCTATGGCAAACAGCACTCTCTCTCTTGTGCATGCGGCAAGCAGGGCCAAGCAGGGCCCTCGTCTCTTTATCGCTCTCTTGCATCAGATGGAGAGCGAGTGCCTTCCTTTCTCCCTCCCATGGTGCTGCACCTCCCTCTCTCTCCTCTCATCCAGTGCTCCCAGATCTCCTCTCTCTCTCTCTCTCTCTCTCGCTCCCCCTTGGCAAACAACACTCTTTGTGCGTGAAACAACCAGGGCCAAGCAGGGCCCTCGTCTTTCTCGCTCTCTCGCGCATCCGATGGAGAGTGCCCTTCTTTCTCCCTCCCATGGTGTTGCGCCTCCCTGTCTCTCCCGTCATATAGTCCTCCCAGATCTCTCTCTCTCTCTCTCTCTCTCTTCCGTTGCGCTGGAATGTTGGATCCGTCCCCATTGACCTTCCTAGCGGCCGGCGGCCACGTGTCATGGGCGGCGCGGCTTGTCACCCATGCTGCCATGCCGCGTTCCTCGTCGGTTGTTTGCAATGCGGTCACCGCCAGCCTGCCATGGCGCATAAACCCGCGGGTCACTAGAACCCGACCTGAAACCCGACATGTGCGGGTCTGATTTCCCACCTGCGCGTGTGACTGCGGGGTGTCATTTTCTACCCGAACCTAACCCATTGCCATCCTTATTTGGATGGCAGAATACCTAAAGATGCAAGTGAAAACCCATACACCACGCGATTTTGGACACGTCACTCTTTTAAGTTATATAGGAAAGCTCCACTCTACACTCCAGTGTACAAAATCCTACTTTAATCAGAACAAAAAAAAGAAAAAGAAAAAATACCCACACAGCCATTATAATGGCTAATTTACTCTCCTCAATAATACATAACTAAAGTCTAAGAGCCTGTTTGGCATGGCTCTGCTCCATCATGGAGCAGCTCTACTCTAAAACTCTAGGCAGAGCCACTCTGTAGTGGAGTTAGAGCTGTTTTTCAAAGTGTTTGAACTAGACCAAGATGTCCAGCTCCGAAAAGGTTGACTTTGAGGGTTAAAAGACTTGGCTGCCCTTGATTAGTATGAGATGATGATAATTTAACCTTTTTCTCGTCTGATAATAAAAAAAAGTTTCTCGCAATCAAAAGATATTGAATTATTGTTGTTTACACATGTCGCCTAGACCATACCACAACGAAGCTTGAGCAAAACCGTAAGCGACAAGATAGAGCTAACAACTAGCTCATTTCAAAAATATGGCAAGTTCGATTTGATTTTATTCCAGCACATAAATATTACTCGACACTTCAAAAAAAAAATAACCGAACTTGCCCAAACCTCTTTTTTCTACTGTATAGCGAGATACTCTGATAGATCTTATCTCTTTGTAACTAGGTGCTTTTGGAACTTGATGGCAATGGTGTACTCCTGGTCGCACACGTCTGGTGCGCACGGGGTCGAGCGAGCACCTGGATCCGCCCGCTTGGTTCCACGTAAAGCCTCTCTCTTCTCTTTCTTTGTGAACATGCGGCGACGCGTGAAGTCAAGCTGCCCCAAGGTTACCACGGTACAGTTCGTGCTCAGGTGCAGCGCTTTCATAGTGGCTTCGCCCTTCACGGCATAGGGTGGAGTAGGCCGCAGCGAAGTTGTAAGCGCCGACGCCGGAGAAGGCATGGCCGCCGAGAGGGTTCTGTGCGCTGCCATCGGGAGGGCTGAGGCACGGCCCCCCGGAGTGCTGGCGGACTCCGGGTGGACTCCGCCATTGCTACCGTCCAGGTTTGTGGGGGCAACAGGTGCACTCCCGCCAGCTGCAGCGTCACCGACGGATCAGTGTCGGCACGTCGGTAGACTCGTCCGAGGATGGCAGCGGGGATGGAAAAAAATAGAAAATGAACCTTTTTTATAACTAGTGGCAATGGTGGTTAATTACCTCTCAACTCCATGAGAAGATATAACTCCACCACCCTTGGAGCTAGAAAAAGGTACTCCAATAAAATGAACTACAGCTCCACCAGCTCTAGGTGGAGTTGCCGCTCCATGGAGTTTCAGAGTTGGGGTGTTTGGCTGGTTGGAGGCAGCTCTTCCCTGGAGTTTTGGAGTAGAGCTGTGCTAAACAGGCCTTAAATAACCCATAAGAGCAACTCAAACCACTTCTTAAACTAAGTCCTTAAACCAAAATTTAGGACGTAATTGAAAAAATAGCTCTTCAACCGTTCTCTATACTAGATTCCTAGACTTAGTAAGTTCCTAAATAAGTCCTCTCACTTCCTATATTTAGAGATCAAATTGGAACTCTTAAAAGATCAAAACAACTTTATATATGGGCTGGGCCAAAGAAAATTACATATGTGGCAAATATTTTAAATAGATTTAACAATTTATATTGGGAGTTATTGGAGTACATGAGTTATTTTGCTCCCCAATACTTATTTACAAACTTGTTAAAGCAGTTTTTTGAGAGTAAAATTTTAAGGATTGGTTGGAAATGCTTTAACTATTTTTCGGTAGGGCTATATTTGAAAGCGATAGGGGCATGAGGGCTATTTTGTTTGGAAAGAAATCATTAGTCACCTATCAGTAGGGTGAGAGAGGGACTATGGTATATTTTGCAACTTCATAATCTTTGGTAATCAACTACTTTTCTCATTATTAGTCACTTATTAGGAAGTAGTTTTAAGAGATACAAACTAGTTGTTTTAATAGATCTGCTGTGTTCCACCCACCATTATTGGTTAGTATTTTATTAGTAGATAATATAGGGGTAGTATCAGAAAGCGAAAGTAAGAATATAAACTGGTCAGACACCTAATCTTCTATACTTTGCTCGGGTCACGACTAGAGATGAGGCCAATCTCTGGGTCAATTTTTCAGTTTCTGACCGTATGAACTTTTAATCGGCCGCTCGTGAAGAAAAATGAAAATTTGTAAATTAAATATATTTCCAAACTACACCCTTAGAGGACGGAGTTTGTAGTTTAAGAAAATACTGACCGGTATTTTGAACATTAACTGATTGAAGGGACTCAAGATTATTTAAATTTACCTCGCTACAGAAAGAGAGAGCGTGGCCATCCTTGAGCGCCAAACTTGGTTGGGTTTGGTGCAGAGTCTTGCGATCTCGAGTTGCTGCGTTGACACCACGATACGGCTTCCGTTCTTAGAGTCGGGTAGGAACGTCCGGACGGCATGCCATTCAGCAATGTTGGAGAGGCCTTCTAGGACGACAAGGCATCTTCGACTGCTGAGTATTGACGCACATTGCTTCACGAGATCAGTGCCTTGGGCCGCCACCATCCCTGTCAGGAGATGGGCTGTTTCTACTGAACCACCTATGGGTACTGGGGAAGAGTTTCTGAAAATAAACTGATGCACCATGCTTCTAACGAACTCGTGAGGATTGAAGGGATCTGCGATCTTCAACCAGGCACGACAGGGGAAGGCCTTTGATTCGTCGTAGACTTTTTTGATGATGGATTGTGTCTCGAGATCTCCTCCTGTTCCCCACACTGAGATCACTTGAAGGGCCTCATTCTGATGAACGACCAAGTCGTTGAGTTCTACCAAGTCCCCCTGCTTCTTCACGTTGGCCCAGGCCTCCTTGAGGATCTTCTTGAGTGTCACCTTTGCTGTGGCATCGTCGACGGTAGAGCCGGACGACAGCTGTTGCGGTTCGATGAGCTTGTCGTTGGAGCCGGAGGAGTCGTTGTTGATGAGGCTGTAGCGCATGTTCCTGCTGCTCACCTCCTCCACCCGGGCCTTGATCAGCTTTATCTCAGCGACAGCTAGGTCAAGTGGCGATGGAGCTCCATAGTAGCAGCAGCACGACGCCAGCAAGCGGCGCCAGAAGGATGGGGCGTAGAGCCAGCACGACCTCCTCTTGGTGTCGAGGAGGACGACGGACTCCACGCAGTCGTCAGCGTCATACGAGAGGTCTCGGACCTGCCTCACCCAGGTCCTCCCCACATTGTTCTTGATCTGCCGCCAGTCTGCGGTCCTGAGGAAGGACTGCATCATCTCGAACTCATCCCTCACGAACACGGTGTCGCGCTGCAAGATTTGCCACTGCTCCGCCTCCTCCTTGATGGCCATCTCCACCTTGTTCGCAAGCTCCTCGACCGCCTTCTTGGAAATCCCTATGGCGAGGTCCGCCATTTTTTGCTTCTCGCCTCTAGAGCTATAGCGCGCTGCTGGAACTGGAAGCTAGCTAGCACTAATTGGTGCTTCTGTGTGGCAGAGACTTGTGTGTGCACGCTGAGCATCCGAGGATATATAGGAAAATAAAGGGAGGATTAATTAGCCATGCAAGTGAGACAGATTTAGCTCACACAGTAGATTACTAATTGTTAACAGGACTTGACTGACTCGTGAGATAGATGGGCTTATCGAGGTCCTTCGAAACTAGTAGTACTCTGAGAAGCTCACAGCTCGCACGTCTAGAGGATCAATTGAAATCAATCAAAGTCAACTATCTCAGCAGTGAAGAAGAGACAAAACTGATTGGCACCGACACAGGCTTCCACATGGGTAATATGTTTACTTCAGTTCAACAATCCACTAGTACTGCAGTCCTCAAAAAAAAAAAAAAAAAAAACAGCGCGTATCTATCGGATGCATATATAATTGCAGCAGGTGCTTCAGTTAAATGAGAGGTGCTCAGTATTAATCTGAGCCGTTGGAATCAATCAGATAGTTGAAAACGAAGTTATTAGTGCTGGTACAGTGATCTCTGAATTTTATTGTTCAAAATTGCAGTGTCCCTGAAGAGGTTTGTATCACAAACCGGTAGTGACGTACTCTCTACAGCCAAAATATAATCCTGCGTCAATTAGTATGATGAACTGACAGTGACATTCATATATACTTCTATTGCCGGATTATGTCTTGCACTCTATAGTACTATTCTACTGTTCTTTCTTTTTATATGAACAATTGAACATGACAACATACCGGGTGAAAAGAGTGTTTCACTGATAAAACTGAGGACATGTTGAGATGTGTCATGGTTCGATCAGTGGCGGACTCAGGAATGGGAGAGAGGGGGGCCCCAACCTGTGTGGACGCGTGGCCATAAAATCGAGCAATACACAGCTATAGATATGGCGTGGTCCAGCAAAAAAAAAATGAGTTAAAAAAATATGATACAACAATATGAACTAACGTCGGCACGATCTAAATTTTTCTCAACTTCTTTTCTTAATTGCTCTACCCGAGGGTTCTCATAGTCTTGCCACAATCAGTTCATTACATCTCATGTTATCAGAAACTATGTAAAGGAGAATTAGTGTTTAAAAAATCATATTTTTTTGGAATATTTGTAAGCTCACATTAAATTAGCTTGATTGAGGGTGTTTGACTTTTTTGGGGGCAAGTCCCCTGGTTCAATTAATTAGATGGTAAATCAATATGGGGCCCAACATGTTTATTTGCCATTGCAATTTTCTCTAGAGCCTTATTTGCCAATAAAAAAGTTAGCAACAAGCCAGAATAGAAAAGCTGATATACACAAAGGTTAGTCAAAGTCAATAATAAAAGGACATATAAATATAACCTGGGTAGACTAATTGTGTATGCATGCTGATCATCCGAGGATAGGAAAATAATGGGAGGATTAACCATGCATGTGAGACAGATTTAGTTAATCGATTGTTAAACACAAGAGACTTGACTGAGTCGTGAGATGGGCTCATCGATCGAGGTCGTGCTAAATTAGTAGTACTCCCAGAAGCTCACAGCTAGCTGGCCCGTCTAGGATCAAATGAAATCAATCAAAGTCAAAGTCAATATTTTAGCGTGAAAGGAGACAAAACTGATTGGCACATGGGGAGTTAACATGTCCACTTCAGGTTTTTTTTTTTTCGGAGAAAGCCACCTGGCGCACTTTATTGATTTGAAAATACGGTTACATCACTGATCAGAAGCTCAAAAATTTCACTAGGGGGTTCATCGACCCAAGTACAGTGTGATTTACTCATAAAGGCTATCCTAGCCAATTCATGAGCCACCTGATCAGAGTTTCTATTACAATGCTCAATAGAAATATCAACAAAGTCGCTCCACAACATCACACATTCATCATAAATCGCAGCCTCCGCTGAAGCTGAAAATCCCCCATCTTGCATTGTTTCCACCACCACCATACAATCTGACTGCATGGTACATGCATCCAATATGTTGAGCTAATCGTAGTCCCTCCCTGAGTGCCTCCGCCTCCGCCATTGGTGCATCAAGCATATGCATCATATATTTATTTACCACAGCAACAAAAAGACCGCCAGAGTCACGAATAACAGCTCCAATACTACCTGAACCAGATGAACTATCAAAACTCGCATCAATGTTAATTGAAAGCTTACCTTCTGGTGGTTTCCTCCAGCCAACATTCCGCACCGGGTTCTTTTTCATCGATCTCAAATAATTGCTGGTGAGAGTGGCGATCGTCATTGCCGATCTCATTTCAGATTGAATAGCTTCCCCATGCACCAATTGTCTTCTCTCCCACCAGATATAGCAACATCCTGTAAGTACCAGTTCTGCCAAAGCCCGCGTAATTTAAACTTGGAATAGTACCACCTAGTCTTATTATCTCCTCGATTATCACTGATCCTGATCTATCAATATTTATAATCTGCTCGAGCTTGCTCCAAATGCCCACTTGCTGCCATATCTTTGACGCTCCGGTACACGTGAATAACAAATGTTTAAGGTCTTCACAACCATTTAAGCACATCGGACAGGTACTAGCATTTCCCGCATGTTTGTTAGCTAGAATTCCCCTGCAAGGAACCAGGCCTAGTAATGTCCGCCATCCAAATATCTTTATTTTTGCAGGAATGTCGATCTTCCACAGATTTGCCCACACTCTGTTCATACCTGTTCCACTTGCTTGGTTTCGATTCATAGAACTTCCAAATTTATGTAGCCACTGACAGTGATAAGCTGATCTGACCGAGAAAAGTCCATTCCGGTTGTGATGCCATGCAACTAAATCATCTCTTCCATCAACGATAGGGAATTTGGAGAATTCGATGTGCATCCACTGGCCAGAACAGGTTTTCCACTAGATCTTCATCCCATCTGCCTGTAACTAGGTTGATCAATTCATTCACCTTTGTTACTATATTCCCTCCTCTCGGTGTTAGAACCTTAAGATTATTGCTCCCTGGGATCCAAATATCAGTCTGACTTCCATCCCCCGCTCTCCAAATATATCCTCTGTTGAAGACTTTTAATCTGCTTCGACAACATAGCCAGATTAAAACAGTGGAGATCTCGAAAGCCCATTCCCCCTCTGTTCTTTGGAATACATATTTTTGCACCAAGCCTGCCAATGGATTCTTTTATGTTCGTCGTCGTCTCCCCACCAGAATTGCGAGACGGCATCATTCAGTCCCTTACAAATGCTTTTCGGGATTTTAAACACCATCATAGCATAAACCGGAATGGATTGAGCGACAGCCTTGATAAGTACCGCCTTACCATCCATACTTAAGAGCTTCTCTTTCCAACTTCAGGTTAGGGTGCGTACGTACGTTGATGGCGGGCGGCCCTTATGACGGTCTGGGGGGTTCTTCCTTCGTGGGCCTTCCTGCGTACGAATGGTGGATGTGGGCACGAAACTCGTGTTGGCACCGGATTGTCCGTCAGGAGCAGCTGCTGCCCGGCCCACTCCAAAACAGAGCTCCTCAAGAGCCCGGAGCTATATCAGTACTGTTTGTTCCTGGAAGACGAAGAAGATGTAAGTTCTTCTGTGTGGCGCGCAGAGCTATACTGTACTAGCATTACGTAGAGCCAAGCGGTTGTCGTGCGCGCGCCGCCGTGGCCACTCATCACGCACGTGTACCGACTCATCATGCACCGCCACGCCACGCCAAACGCTAAGTATGACGACATGCATGCTGTTTAATTTCTCCTGTTCCGAGTACCGTACTTAGACCCGGATATGGATGGATGGATGGCCCACGGCCGGCCGGATATTTATTGTCATGAACCGAACCGGGAAAAATATCTGCTCTCCCTAGAATTATCTCGAAAAGATATATACTAGTACTACTTCAGTATATACCGTATGCCTCTGCGCTACTTATTATTGCCGGACATGGCCGCCACCTCAAGAGATCCCGCAGCTCCTGGAGGCGCCGTAGGGCCGCGGGGGGCGGTGTCAACGACGTCGTTCCCGTACGGGCGCCGCGCCGGCCGGACAGGACGGCGCTGTTGGTGGGTGGGTGCATGCATCAACCTTGCTTGTTGGTTGGCTCACGTCCTACGGAGTGGAACCAGTCGATACTATACTATATAATATAGTACTCCTCTGTCGTTTCAAACATAAGATTTATACTAATCACAAGTCTAACTTATTGGTTTAAACGACAACTAAAAAGATATGAAGGAGTATATTACAAATTATGTGTTGTGTCAGAGCACTGTCCGTTTCGGCTCGATATAGTATACCACAAACCCAAAATCTCTTCGACACCTAACTTAAAAGTTATAAAGTGTTTTAAATTTCGTGAAAGAAACAAAGATTGGAGCACCTTTTCTTTTTTCAAAGCAAAGAAACAATATGACCGCATCGTCGTATAAAAACGACGATGTTTTGTTGTAATCGTGGTATGCCTCTGCAAGAAAACAAATAGGCACCTGGTCAGCTCCCAAGTCAAAGTTTTGTCGTAATCACTGTGTATAAGCAAGTCGTGTATTCTCTAGTGCGCAAGGATGGATGGAATGGAAAGAAGAGTCCAGACTCCAGAGGCACCGACACTACCGACTGAGGCACGGGCGAGACGCATCTCATCTTTCTCTTTCACTAAACTAAATACTAGTCGCATCATGTGGTGGGGCCGTCGCGCGCGCCGCCACGGCCACTCATTTGTACTGCATGCATGCAGAGGCATGCAGCTGAGTCATCTCAATCATGTACTAGTACTCTACGCTGGTATCTCCTGTTCCAAAGTATACTGTGTACTGTAGATCGATGATGAGTGGTGGCCCACATATGGCGAGATATTTGTTACTACTTACAGTATGAAACAAGAAAAATATCTGTGTTCTACGTAGCTACTGTACTAATCGAACAGGTAGGCCTCTGCGTTGTCTGACGCCGCTGCCACAAACAAAAGCTCAGGAGGGAACCTGCCGCCGCCACGCACGTGACGCGCTTTGCCGGCTCGTCGAGGCGCCGTAGGGCCGCCGACGCTCGTCCCTACCGGCCGGCCGGGCCGCCGGCCTGAACCTTTGGCGCTGGTCGGCGGAGATCAATGTGTCATGGCTCACGGCCACACGCTAACGTGCGGCAGTCCCCAGGCTGCTGTCGTAATAGAGCGGAGCGAGTCGAGGATCCCGTGCCACGTGGGACAGACGGCGGGCCCTCCGGTGGTACTACTTCTACAAGCAAGTGCGGCGTGCGGCGTGGCCCCCCACCCGGACAGAATGTTCTGTAGCTATGGATGGCGCTGCCTGTTTTCTGGGCTGATTCATCTTTTTGTTTGGGCCCAGAAAGGGTCTTAATTTGCTTCTTCGTTTTCCGTTCAAACGTCATAATCTACTGTAGCTTCGGAACTCATTGTCTAGTTCAGCGATTGAACTCTCATTATTGCTTGCTAATTTCAACGTGTACACGTAACACGTACAGCTCGCGAAGCGACGACGACGCTAAGGTGGCACCAACCTTAATAATACTCGACCTAGCCGTCTAAATATCGAACCTCGAGAGTTGTAAAAGCCTTTTTGGCCCTATAAATTAAATTAAACCCCCGTTGTACCTTCGTACGGGACCAAGCGCCGGCCTGTTCATTATTCCGGCGTCGCCCAACACGTGCACCCATCTTTGGTGTGATTACGGCGTCGCCAAACACGTGCATGCACCATCGGCTCGAGATATTACGAACCCTTAATCTCCTGGACACCTAAGACAGGACCGAACCAAAAGTTTGGAATAAAGTGTTTAGTGAAAGCGAGCTGCGTCATCGTCTCATCGATGATGTGGAGCGCACCTTTTTCCATGGGATGGGGGTTGAAATTGTGGTGATGACTGATGTGCCACGAGGTGGCAAAAGCCTCTCTCTGGTCTCGGGCCATCGAATCGAAGCTAGCTGTCTGCCCACGGAGAAAAGAAGCTAGGGATCAAGTGAGTGAGTGAGGTTCAGAAACGTGGAGTCAGAAGGGGACGATGAAGATAATATTGGTTATGGTTAAAGCTTCGCCGCCTAGATAACATTTGGTTATAGTATCTTTTTGATTTTATACTCGGTTCTTTTTCCTCGTCACTCCTGGTATAACATATTTTTAGTGCTCTGAGGAAAGAAAACGAACTTCTTTCTCTAACGACCACAACTTGAAATCCATACCACATTATTCATATTTCATCCGTTCTTAAATAATTGTCACAGTTGACTTTTAAATCAACTTTTTAACGATTTATTTTATTAAAATTTTAGTTTAGAAATATAAGTATAGATTATATTAAATTAGTTTGGTAATAAAATGAATTATAATAGAATATATAATACTTATTATATATTTTTTAGAGAAAAAATGAATGATCAAAAGTTGACGTTAAATGTGAACAACGATGACAATTTAAGAATAGAAGTAAGATAAGAAAAGATAATAATTAGCACGTTTTGCTTCATTTTTATTTCGTCTGCGTGCATCGATCACCCAATGTTGTGCACAGGGCCACGATAGGAGGGAAAGATGCTATAATAGTAATATACAAGTATTGTTGTGTGCGCTTGCAAAAAAAAAAAATGGTATTGTTGTGTGGACACGGAACACTTTCCGTGAATAACCAACTGTCACAATGTCACGGCCTCACCAGAAAAAATATCAGTACTGTAGTACGATCAGATTATTAGACTGAAATCAAATCATAGTATAATAATAACTCGCTCCAGCAAGCCGGCAGCTAACCAGTGGCCACGACGGCACATATACGGGGACACACCACCATCAGCGAAGAACAGTCGGGGCCAGTCCAAGAAAACTGGAAAAGAAAAAGAGAAAAGAGCAAGGACGGGACGCACCTTCCAATTTAGGAAGGTGAAGAGGGGAACAGGGAGTCTGAGATTGAGACTCTACAAGGCAACAACGCGCAGGAAGGGATCGCGGCGGCGGCGGCGGCGGCGGTGGCGGTGTAGGAGGAGGAGGAGGCGATGGAGGAGAGGGAGAAGGTCGTGTGCCTGGCCAGGCTCGCCGAGCAGGCCGAGAGATACGACGGTGAGGGATCCATCATCCATCTGTTTCCCCTGTTCCTCCGTTCCGCCTTGCCGCTGTGTCCTGTCGGGGTCCTTGACCGAGTGTTGGCTTAGCGATTCTGTGTGTTTTGTGTTAATCTTTGCTCGATTCTGAAGAATGCTTCAGCGCTCGACCATTTTATCGTTCCTTTCCTTCATCTAGGAGCAAAAGGCTAGTAACAGTCTCTGAATGTGTAGCAGTCTGTTCAGTCGGGTCCGGCCCCTGTTAGTGTTCGGGGCGCTATCGATTGTTTCCAACATTGTTGGATCTGACTTGTCTCGGTCTGGGGGAAAAAAGATGCTTTTTTTTTTGTTGATTTTGGGGGTCAATCATGCAGTTTTCTTTAGGTTTTGAACAGAACTGTTCGCCTCTGCTTCTCTCCGATTTGTGCCTGCGAAAGGGGAATAATGTGCTCGTGTATGATGCCTGCTGTTCAGAGTACTGAGTACTTTGAATAATGGGTTCAGCGCACCGAGTACATTGAACTCAGCAAGTGGTTCAGGGCACTGAGTACTCTGAATAATAATTCTTTTAGCAATTTGGCCTTGATTTTTTTCTGCTTATTCTTTCTGAGTGTACTAGTAAGTCAAATATGCTTTGTAGTGTAACTGTATCTTGTCACTTGTCAGTATGACAGTATCTTGTCATGGGCATTAAAAGTGGGTTTTGGCATAAGAGGAGAGACAGAGGACCACATTCATAATGCTCCCTGATGCATTAATATTTGACTTAAAACTATAAAACATTATTATGGTTCCTGTAGCCCTAGGTCTCAATATTCTCTTTGAAAAGTGGCAGATAGCATGATATCCACCCGCCTTTGTGTTAATAGTTGCTGTGAATGGTAAAATTTCCATGTTATCAGAACCAGTTTAGTGGGTCCTATGCAATGATAATTCTGTGTTGAAATGGTGTTTCTTGCACAAGGTATAGGCTAGACCTTTATTTGAAATAAAAGCATGACATAAATGAATAGTTTCCACATGTACTGAGCAAGGCAAATAGTGAATTCATGCTCTTGGTTAGGATTTGAAATTGTAAAAGAAGCATAAGCACGTCCTGACTTTTCAGTTTTCATGAAAAGTGATTCCTTAATCCTTTTCTATACTCGTATCAAATCAAAAAAAAAAATGTGAGGAATTTCATATCAAATCAGTTCCTAAAGTAGCAGGGATACTGCAAGTAGTTTGACATGATATTCTCTGTTACTAATTGTTAGGTGGTTTGTGACTAGAATTTAAGGGTTTGTTATATTCTGTAATGCCAACGCTTATTTAGCTGCAGGCGTCTCACTGATATTAGTGTTTAGGCTGTTCAATTCATTATTACTCTGGCAGATATGGTGGAATTTATGAAGAAGCTTGCCAGGATGGATGTCGATATGAGTGCTGAGGAGAGACATTTATTCTGTGTTGGCTTTAAGAATACTATTGGTGCAAGGAGGGCATCATGGAGAATCCTTTGTTCACTTGAACAGAAAATGAGAGATGGTGACCAGGTTGCTGTGTTGATAGATACCTATAAGAAGAAATAGAGGATGAACTAAGGATGGTCTGCAATGAATTATTGTCATCACTGCCTTCCCTTGGCTACTTCGGGTGAAAATGCTGTTTTCTTTTATAAGATGTATGTGGAGGTTCCTTCATTTTCTGTTGTCATATTTTCTGATGATTACATTTCTTCCCTATGAATATCGAATTATTTTTTCAGGGTGAATTTACTATGGCAATCTTATTTCCTGAATTATATATATGATTTTGAGCTGAAAACAGTTTCTGAGGAGCATTGATTGTGTTACCGAAAAGATAATAATTGGATAAAAACATCTTAAATCAATAAACTCCAGGAGAAGAGAAATAGCCTATTTGATATGCCTTTTATAACTTTTGCATTGAGGCTTGGTACCTTTGCAGATATTTACACAGGTCTGCCTGTACATCTTGTCACCATCCCTGTAGAGCATGTAAACTTTCGCATGTGTTGTTAAATTCATTCCTTTTTCAACATGACTCTTTGCATTGTCTTAGGAAATGAGACTACTATCATTACTTGTTGCATTTACTAATGCAATCCTATTTCCTAAATTATATATGAGACTGTGAGCTCAAAACAGTTTCTTTAAGAGCATTCATCTGTGTCGTTGAGAGGATAAAATTGAATAAATGAGCATCTTGAGTAAGCAGAATAGAAAGAAATCATTGACGCAGGTCTCCGTAAGGAGGGCGAATTGCGGATTTCTTCCTGCTAATAAATGAGCATCTTGAGTCAATAATGTTATGGGCAGTTAGATGAGCCGGCGTGACACTAACAGCCCACTACAGAAGCTGCTACTGTAGCGCCCTCTAGGCTTAGGTTTATTAGCTTATTAAAGAGGTCAAGTCTATACTGGGTAAGCAGAAAGAAGAAATCATTGACGCAGGTCTCTGTAATGCGTTCTTCCTGCTAGACTAATCGATTCATATCAAATAAACTCCAGGAGAAGAGGAATAACCTGTTTGATATGCTTTATTGCCTTTGTAACTTTTGCATTGAGGTTTGGTACCTTCGCTGATATGTATACGCCTGCCTCTATAACTTTTAAGTTGTCACCATCCGTGTATAACATGTGTAAACTTTCACATGTCCTGTGCCTTATACAGTCATTCCTTTTTCTGCGTTGTGCTTGACTCCTTTTTAATCTCAGGAAAGGTGACTTATCGTTACTTGGCAGAATTTAGCACTGGTACTGAAAGGAAGGCTGCTGCTGACCAGGCACTTATGGCCTATCAGGTGCGAAATTGCAAAAAATCCAAATATTGTGCTAATATGAAATATACCTTTTGGTTTCAAGGTCCTGTTTCCATTTCTGACATATGAACAAACATTTCTGCAGCATGCCATGGTTATTGCTTCCAGTGAGCTCTCGCCTGCCCACCAAGTCAGACTTGGCCTTGCCCTCAATTTCTCGGTCTTCTTTTATGAGATAATGAACTCTCATGAGAGGTCATACATCGTTAATAACTTCCTTCTCCCTATGTATAGACTGTTCTACCTTTCTGAGCTTCTTGTTTGGCCTAGACTACTATTTTCGAAATGAAGCAGTCAAACTTATTAGTATATCAGGTTCATAACCTTTTCAAGAGATAACAAAAGCCGTTAAAGCATGTATAATCCAACCCACAACATAATGGTTAACAGGTAAACATTAATAATCTTACCCCAATTGTGAAAGTTTTCTGGGTCTGCCCTTTGTTTCAGATAGTCGTTAGAGATTGAAGTTTTCTCTCGCTGATGCTTCATGTTGGGCACCTGGTAGAGATTTTATGTCATTATTATGCAGTCTATGCTGCTTGATACAGATCACCGGTTCAGGAAACATCAACCATTGTTGATGATATTTGGTATTTTCTGCCTTTTCAGAGCTTGTCAAGTGGCAAAACAAGCATTTGCTGAGGCTGCTACTGAGATTAATTCTGCTGGTGAGGGAACTTACAAGGACAGCACTGTTATGATGCAGCTTTTGAAGGACAACCTAGCTCTGTGGACATCAGAATTAACGGGAGGTAAATGCATTTTAGTAAACATAGTATTGAATAATTGATAACTATCACCTAAACTCTTCTATTGCAGTCAAAATCTTCATAGTTCTAAACCCTTTTGGTGACAGGTTTTAACTTTTTTTTTTTTTTTGGAAATGGTGACAAGTTTTAACTTTCTATGTAGTTTTTTTTTTTTTGAAATATTATGTAGTATTGTTTGATGCATAATGTTTTTATTAGAGAGAACCAGAACACAAATCCCGCATACCGTGGTCATTCTATTGAGATTCTTGAGTTATGAAATGCTTTGCAATATTTAGGTGCTTGAATAGTACCATGCTTACTACTCAAATGTATATATACCCTGCTCTAATATAATGAGATCCCTGCCAGTTCATGAAAAATAATGACTTCCATGACATCCGCAGCAATTAATTTTCCTTCATAATCACATAAATATGACCTATTGAAGTATACTTGTACCTTGATTATCGTTCATATAACCTTTAATTTTTCTTAGAAATGCATTATCGGCCATCAGAATTTACACGCTGGTAGAACATGTGCAAGTAAGACATGGATTCAAGTTGATGACCACTGACCAGGGTAACTCCAGTTTTGCTAGTCTACCAATAATTGAAGTCCAATATTCCACTGAATGGATAAACTATTATGATTAAGTATGCTACAAGTTTCTAATTCCATTTGTCTGGGCAATGACTAGCCATTATAAGTATTGATGATAATTGATAATTTCGTTGGTAAGCTTCAAGTTTATCCCTTGACTAAAAACTTTGATTTTATTTTGACAGGTGAGACCTCTAAGGATGATGACACCGTTATGGAGGTAAGATGTTTCTGGATACGGCATTAATATGTGCCCTTTAGAAAAAGTTTTAAAACTTTTCAATTTCAGGGATAGAGATATACAATCCAATGCCTAAATATCATGTCTCATGGTTTTTTAATGAAATCTCTGTCGTCACAGTTCAAACATACATAAAAATCTGAAGTACAACCATTAATTGATGCACGTCTGAAACTGAAATGTCTAAGCTTACAGGCAGCTTTGATAGCTCTGAACGTGTGATTCATTTGCTGCCACTGTAACTGAAACATTTTTAGCATATTGGAAAATAATAATAATACATGCTAAACTCATAATCGTCATAGAAGTTCCACACGCCTTTTAGCTGCGACGTACTTGAAAACAAAATCATGGTACTTGGAAGTTGGAACTATTTGTACACAAATAATACACACTTTAGTCAATTGGAGTCTACTCTGCAAGTTATTTGCAAGTTGCTGCTTCAGTCATTACTTTCTATTTGAAACAGGCATAAGTAGGCCCTAGTCTAACATGCCAGTTTGCTGTTTAAGTAATTATTTTCATATTTTGGCAGGGTTGAGTTGAGATGTGGTCAAGACTCAACTCTAAGCATGCACTACTCAAAGCAGCAATGCTGTGAACCGGTGGCCTCTAGTTTTCCTTTAAAGGAATCGCCCGTGTCTTTTCTGCAGTTTGTCACTGCCTTTTTGGCCCCTCGTGTTCTTTGTGTGATCTCCGTCAGTGTTTCAGAGTCTGGGTTGGTGACCGTTTGTTTATTCAGCTCCTGCTATATCTTGCAGAGCTTGGATTGGTGACCACCCACCCAGCTTTGATGTTTCTGTTTGTAGTGTCGTTGCCTGTTTTGATGCTTCGGAAGCATCTTTGTACACCGATGAACTGAAACTGAACTGAACTTTCTCCAATGCAAGAAGAAATGTATCGTATCAATAAACATATATGTTCAGTGGGTCCTTAGTTCTTCATGAATCTGTCGTTTTTCACTTGCCGTCTGGGACATCAACATTGTTGTCTTTAATAACTTTCTTTTTCCGCTCAAACTAACGGATGAGTAATGCCAAGTTCAGAAAAGTGTTTACAGAAACTTTATAAAAAAGCTCATGCTGCATTAATAGCGAGCGAGGTGCATATGCTCCGAATTCGAAAGAATTCAGATTGTGATTTCTAACAAGACAAATACGTATCGTCCATGTCATACAGGTCAAGTCGATCATGGCCGCGGACTACTGTAACAACCTTGAGCCATTTAGAATTCGGATTATTAATCGACGGAGGACTGGGAGAAGCCATGGTTACCTCTCTGCTTTCTATCCCAGCAGCGGATCAGCGAGCTTCCCGTACATCGGAGCGATGGAGCCAGCGAATCGTGCTGCTTCTGTCCGAAGCATTGCCGCAGCCCGCAGAACCGGCCAATCTCATTCAGTTCACCAGCAGAGCAAATGCGGTGCTAAAGTTTGATCCGGGTAGGTTAATGAGTGGTGGGACCTTTTCTTGCGCTGGGCGGAAGGAATCTGTGGCTGCGTCGACGGTCGACCACGGCGGAGGGGAGGGGAGAACGATCTGCTACTGCTGGTCTTAAAGAATAAGTACTATTTAGTGAAATTACAAAATTTAAAGACTATATTGTAAAATATTGGATCACGATTATAAATATCAAAACAGGGTTTATTTGGAAAACTCGCGAAAAAAGCTAAAACTCGCGAAATAGTCGCGATCCGACTAGTGCCGCCTCCTTCGATCGAATTGAACCGAGCCTCGCCACTGCGTCGCGAGAGACGACCGATTGAACCTTGTCTGCGCGCTACTCTCGTCACCGTGGCCCCCCTTGATCTGCTCCACCTCCACCGCACTCACCCCGGAGCTGCTCACCGTCGTCACCGTGGCTAGGTAGGTGCATGTGCATGTGTGCAGCAGGCAGAAGAATACGGAGAGGTACGCACATTCTAAATTAACTTTCTTGCTTACAATCTCGCTGTAACTTTTACTATCCATGGAGTTTCAGAGTTTCCTCTTTCCAGCAAAAATCAGAGTTTTCAAAAGTTCACCTGCTGTTACTTGACTGCAAGGTTTCACAGAACAGAACCTGGCCTTTTCCACCAGCTAGGGGGTGTCTATCCTACGATTCAGGTAGTTAAAACATGACAGATGCACATAGAAACAAAATGGAATGCAGTACAATGGAAGCAAGATACAAAAATGCACCAGAAGAACTATTTACGCAAGTAATACACACTTTAGTCAACTAGTCTACTCTGCAAGTTATTTGCACTTTGCTGCTTCCGTCATTACTTGCCATCTGTGAACAGGCAAAAGTAGGCCCTTGTGAATTCCATGACCCTACTAGGCTAATACTAACATGCGAGTTTTGCTGTTCAAGTAATCAATTTCATATTTTGGCAGGGTTGAGTTGAGATGTGGTCATCAAGACCTGTAAGCATATGCACTACTTAAAGCAGCAATGCTAGTGAACCGGTGCCCTCTAGTTTTTCCTACGATAGGAATCGCCTGTGTCTTTTCTGCAGTTTGTTACTGTCTTTTTGGCCCCTCCGTGGTCTTTGTGTGATCTCCGTCAATGTTTCAGAGTCTGGGTTGGTGACCGTTTGTTTATCCAGCTCTTGCTGTATCTTGCAGAGCTTGGATTGGTGACCGCCCACCCAGCTTTGATGTTTCTGTTGTTGCCTGT